>JAGVSP010004159.1:90000-97500 GCA_022494985.1 Micrasema minimum
AAAAAAAAAAAAAAAAAAAAAAAAAAAAAAAAAAAAAAAAAAAAAAAAAAAAAAAAAAAAAAAAATAAAAAAAAAAAAAAAAAAAAAAAAAAAAAAAAAAAAAAAAAAAAAAAAAAAAAAAATAAAAAAAAAAAAAAAAAAAAAAAAAAAAAAAAAAAAAAAAAAAAAAAAAAAAAAAAAAAAAAAAAAAAAAAAAAAAAAAAAAAAAAAAAAAAAAAAAAAAAAAAAAAAAAAAAAAAAAAAAAAAAAAAAAAAAAAAAAAAAAAAAAAAAAAAAAAAAAAAAAAAAAAAAAAAAAAAAAAAAAAAAAAAAAAAAAAAAAAAAAAAAAAAAAAAAAAAAAAAAAAAAAAAAAAAAAAAAAAAAAAAAAAAAAAAAAAAAAAAAAAAAAAAAAAAAAAAAAAAAAAAAAAAAAAAAAAAAAAAAAAAAAAAAAAAAAAAAAAAAAAAAAAAAAAAAAAAAAAAAAAAAAAAAAAAAAAAAAAAAAAAAAAAAAAAAAAAAAAAAAAAAAAAAAAAAAAAAAAAAAAAAAAAAAAAAAAAAAAAAAAAAAAAAAAAAAAAAAAAAAAAAAAAAAAAAAAAAAAAAAAAAAAAAAAAAAAAAAAAAAAAAAAAAAAAAAAAAAAAAAAAAAAAAAAAAAAAAAAAAAAAAAAAAAAAAAAAAAAAAAAAAAAATAAAAAAAAAAAAAAAAAAAAAAAAAAAAAAAAAAAAAAAAAAAAAAAAAAAAAAAAAAAAAAAAAAAAAAAAAAAAAAAAAAAAAAAAAAAAAAAAAAAAAAAAAAAAAAAAAAAAAAAAAAAAAAAAAAAAAAAAAAAAAAAAAAAAAAAAAAAAAAAAAAAAAAAAAAAAAAAAAAAAAAAAAAAAAAAAAAAAAAAAAAAAAAAAAAAAAAAAAAAAAAAAAAAAAAAAAAAAAAAAAAAAAAAAAAAAAAAAAAAAAAAAAAAAAAAAAAAAAAAAAAAAAAAAAAAAAAAAAAAAAAAAAAAAAAAAAAAAAAAAAAAAAAAAAAAAAAAAAAAAAAAAAAAAAAAAAAAAAAAAAAAAAAAAAAAAAAAAAAAAAAAAAAAAAAAAAAAAAAAAAAAAAAAAAAAAAAAAAAAAAAAAAAAAAAAAAAAAAAAAAAAAAAAAAAAAAAAAAAAAAAAAAAAAAAAAAAAAAAAAAAAAAAAAAAAAAAAAAAAAAAAAAAAAAAAAAAAAAAAAAAAAAAAAAAAAAAAAAAAAAAAAAAAAAAAAAAAAAAAAAAAAAAAAAAAAAAAAAAAAAAAAAAAAAAAAAAAAAAAAAAAAAAAAAAAAAAAAAAAAAAAAAAAAAAAAAAAAAAAAAAAAAAAAAAAAAAAAAAAAAAAAAAAAAAAAAAAAAAAAAAAAAAAAAAAAAAAAAAAAAAAAAAAAAAAAAAAAAAAAAAAAAAAAAAAAAAAAAAAAAAAAAAAAAAAAAAAAAAAAAAAAAAAAAAAAAAAAAAAAAAAAAAAAAAAAAAAAAAAAAAAAAAAAAAAAAAAAAAAAAAAAAAAAAAAAAAAAAAAAAAAAAAAAAAAAAAAAAAAAAAAAAAAAAAAAAAAAAAAAAAAAAAAAAAAAAAAAAAAAAAAAAAAAAAAAAAAAAAAAAAAAAAAAAAAAAAAAAAAAAAAAAAAAAAAAAAAAAAAAAAAAAAAAAAAAAAAAAAAAAAAAAAAAAAAAAAAAAAAAAAAAAAAAAAAAAAAAAAAAAAAAAAAAAAAAAAAAAAAAAAAAAAAAAAAAAAAAAAAAAAAAAAAAAAAAAAAAAAAAAAAAAAAAAAAAAAAAAAAAAAAAAAAAAAAAAAAAAAAAAAAAAAAAAAAAAAAAAAAAAAAAAAAAAAAAAAAATAAAAAAAAAAAAAAAAAAAAAAAAAAAAAAAAAAAAAAAAAAAAAAAAAAAAAAAAAAAAAAAAAAAAAAAAAAAAAAAAAAAAAAAAAAAAAAAAAAAAAAAAAAAAAAAAAAAAAAAAAAAAAAAAAAAAAAAAAAAAAAAAAAAAAAAAAAAAAAAAAAAAAAAAAAAAAAAAAAAAAAAAAAAAAAAAAAAAAAAAAAAAAAAAAAAAAAAAAAAAAAAAAAAAAAAAAAAAAAAAAAAAAAAAAAAAAAAAAAAAAAAAAAAAAAAAAAAAAAAAAAAAAAAAAAAAAAAAAAAAAAAAAAAAAAAAAAAAAAAAAAAAAAAAAAAAAAAAAAAAAAAAAAAAAAAAAAAAAAAAAAAAAAAAAAAAAAAAAAAAAAAAAAAAAAAAAAAAAAAAAAAAAAAAAAAAAAAAAAAAAAAAAAAAAAAAAAAAAAAAAAAAAAAAAAAAAAAAAAAAAAAAAAAAAAAAAAAAAAAAAAAAAAAAAAAAAAAAAAAAAAAAAAAAAAAAAAAAAAAAAAAAAAAAAAAAAAAAAAAAAAAAAAAAAAAAAAAAAAAAAAAAAAAAAAAAAAAAAAAAAAAAAAAAAAAAAAAAAAAAAAAAAAAAAAAAAAAAAAAAAAAAAAAAAAAAAGAAAAAAAAAAAAAAAAAAAAAAAAAAAAAAAAAAAAAAAAAAAAAAAAAAAAAAAAAAAAAAGAAAAAAAAAAAAAAAAAAAAAAAAAAAAAAAAAAAAAAAAAAAAAAAAAAAAAAAAAAAAAAAAAAAAAAAAAAAAAAAAAAAAAAAAAAAAAAAAAAAAAAAAAAAAAAAAAAAAAAAAAAAAAAAAAAAAAAAAAAAAAAAAAAAAAAAAAAAAAAAAAAAAAAAAAAAAAAAAAAAAAAAAAAAAAAAAAAAAAAAAAAAAAAAAAAAAAAAAAAAAAAAAAAAAAAAAAAAAAAAAAAAAAAAAAAAAAAAAAAAAAAAAAAAAAAAAAAAAAAAAAAAAAAAAAAAAAAAAAAAAAAAAAAAAAAAAAAAAAAAAAAAAAAAAAAAAAAAAAAAAAAAAAAAAAAAAAAAAAAAAAAAAAAAAAAAAAAAAAAAAAAAAAAAAAAAAAAAAAAAAAAAAAAAAAAAAAAAAAAAAAAAAAAAAAAAAAAAAAAAAAAAAAAAAAAAAAAAAAAAAAAAAAAAAAAAAAAAAAAAAAAAAAAAAAAAAAAAAAAAAAAAAAAAAAAAAAAAAAAAAAAAAAAAAAAAAATAAAAAAAAAAAAAAAAAAAAAAAAAAAAAAAAAAAAAAAAAAAAAAAAAAAAAAAAAAAAAAAAAAAAAAAAAAAAAAAAAAAAAAAAAAAAAAAAAAAAAAAAAAAAAAAAAAAAAAAAAAAAAAAAAAAAAAAAAAAAAAAAAAAAAAAAAAAAAAAAAAAAAAAAAAAAAAAAAAAAAAAAAAAAAAAAAAAAAAAAAAAAAAAAAAAAAAAAAAAAAAAAAAAAAAAAAAAAAAAAAAAAAAAAAAAAAAAAAAAAAAAAAAAAAAAAAAAAAAAAAAAAAAAAAAAAAAAAAAAAAAAAAAAAAAAAAAAAAAAAAAAAAAAAAAAAAAAAAAAAAAAAAAAAAAAAAAAAAAAAAAAAAAAAAAAAAAAAAAAAAAAAAAAAAAAAAAAAAAAAAAAAAAAAAAAAAAAAAAAAAAAAAAAAAAAAAAAAAAAAAAAAAAAAAAAAAAAAAAAAAAAAAAAAAAAAAAAAAAAAAAAAAAAAATAAAAAAAAAAAAAAAAAAAAAAAAAAAAAAAAAAAAAAAAAAAAAAAAAAAAAAAAAAAAAAAAAAAAAAAAAAAAAAAAAAAAAAAAAAAAAAAAAAAAAAAAAAAAAAAAAAAAAAAAAAAAAAAAAAAAAAAAAAAAAAAAAAAAAAAAAAAAAAAAAAAAAAAAAAAAAAAAAAAAAAAAAAAAAAAAAAAAAAAAAAAAAAAAAAAAAAAAAAAAAAAAAAAAAAAAAAAAAAAAAAAAAAAAAAAAAAAAAAAAAAAAAAAAAAAAAAAAAAAAAAAAAAAAAAAAAAAAAAAAAAAAAAAAAAAAAAAAAAAAAAAAAAAAAAAAAAAAAAAAAAAAAAAAAAAAAAAAAAAAAAAAAAAAAAAAAAAAAAAAAAAAAAAAAAAAAAAAAAAAAAAAAAAAAAAAAAAAAAAAAAAAAAAAAAAAAAAAAAAAAAAAAAAAAAAAAAAAAAAAAAAAAAAAAAAAAAAAAAAAAAAAAAAAAAAAAAAAAAAAAAAAAAAAAAAAAAAAAAAAAAAAAAAAAAAAAAAAAAAAAAAAAAAAAAAAAAAAAAAAAAAAAAAAAAAAAAAAAAAAAAAAAAAAAAAAAAAAAAAAAAAAAAAAAAAAAAAAAAAAAAAAAAAAAAAAAAAAAAAAAAAAAAAAAAAAAAAAAAAAAAAAAAAAAAAAAAAAAAAAAAAAAAAAAAAAAAAAAAAAAAAAAAAAAAAAAAAAAAAAAAAAAAAAAAAAAAAAAAAAAAAAAAAAAAAAAAAAAAAAAAAAAAAAAAAAAAAAAAAAAAAAAAAAAAAAAAAAAAAAAAAAAAAAAAAAAAAAAAAAAAAAAAAAAAAAAAAAAAAAAAAAAAAAAAAAAAAAAAAAAAAAAAAAAAAAAAAAAAAAAAAAAAAAAAAAAAAAAAAAAAAAAAAAAAAAAAAAAAAAAAAAAAAAAAAAAAAAAAAAAAAAAAAAAAAAAAAAAAAAAAAAAAAAAAAAAAAAAAAAGAAAAAAAAAAAAAAAAAAAAAAAAAAAAAAAAAAAAAAAAAAAAAAAAAAAAAAAAAAAAAAAAAAAAAAAAAAAAAAAAAAAAAAAAAAAAAAAAAAAAAAAAAAAAAAAAAAAAAAAAAAAAAAAAAAAAAAAAAAAAAAAAAAAAAAAAAAAAAAAAAAAAAAAAAAAAAAAAAAAAAAAAAAAAAAAAAAAAAAAAAAAAAAAAAAAAAAAAAAAAAAAAAAAAAAAAAAAAAAAAAAAAAAAAAAAAAAAAAAAAAAAAAAAAAAAAAAAAAAAAAAAAAAAAAAAAAAAAAAAAAAAAAAAAAAAAAAAAAAAAAAAAAAAAAAAAAAAAAAAAAAAAAAAAAAAAAAAAAAAAAAAAAAAAAAAAAAAAAAAAAAAAAAAAAAAAAAAAAAAAAAAAAAAAAAAAAAAAAAAAAAAAAAAAAAAAAAAAAAAAAAAAAAAAAAAAAAAAAAAAAAAAAAAAAAAAAAAAAAAAAAAAAAAAAAAAAAAAAAAAAAAAAAAAAAAAAAAAAAAAAAAAAAAAAAAAAAAAAAAAAAAAAAAAAAAAAAAAAAAAAAAAAAAAAAAAAAAAAAAAAAAAAAAAAAAAAAAAAAAAAAAAAAAAAAAAAAAAAAAAAAAAAAAAAAAAAAAAAAAAAAAAAAAAAAAAAAAAAAAAAAAAAAAAAAAAAAAAAAAAAAAAAAAAAAAAAAAAAAAAAAAAAAAAAAAAAAAAAAAAAAAAAAAAAAAAAAAAAAAAAAAAAAAAAAAAAAAAAAAAAAAAAAAAAAAAAAAAAAAAAAAAAAAAAAAAAAAAAAAAAAAAAAAAAAAAAAAAAAAAAAAAAAAAAAAAAAAAAAAAAAAAAAAAAAAAAAAAAAAAAAAAAAAAAAAAAAAAAAAAAAAAAAAAAAAAAAAAAAAAAAAAAAAAAAAAAAAAAAAAAAAAAAAAAAAAAAAAAAAAAAAAAAAAAAAAAAAAAAAAAAAAAAAAAAAAAAAAAAAAAAAAAAAAAAAAAAAAAAAAAAAAAAAAAAAAAAAAAAAAAAAAAAAAAAAAAAAAAAAAAAAAAAAAAAAAAAAAAAAAAAAAAAAAAAAAAAAAAAAAAAAAAAAAAAAAAAAAAAAAAAAAAAAAAAAAAAAAAAAAAAAAAAAAAAAAAAAAAAAAAAAAAAAAAAAAAAAAAAAAAAAAAAAAAAAAAAAAAAAAAAAAAAAAAAAAAAAAAAAAAAAAAAAAAAAAAAAAAAAAAAAAAAAAAAAAAAAAAAAAAAAAAAAAAAAAAAAAAAAAAAAAAAAAAAAAAAAAAAAAAAAAAAAAAAAAAAAAAAAAAAAAAAAAAAAAAAAAAAAAAAAAAAAAAAAAAAAAAAAAAAAAAAAAAAAAAAAAAAAAAAAAAAAAAAAAAAAAAAAAAAAAAAAAAAAAAAAAAAAAAAAAAAAAAAAAAAAAAAAAAAAAAAAAAAAAAAAAAAAAAAAAAAAAAAAAAAAAAAAAAAAAAAAAAAAAAAAAAAAAAAAAAAAAAAAAAAAAAAAAAAAAAAAAAAAAAAAAAAAAAAAAAAAAAAAAAAAAAAAAAAAAAAAAAAAAAAAAAAAAAAAAAAAAAAAAAAAAAAAAAAAAAAAAAAAAAAAAAAAAAAAAAAAAAAAAAAAAAAAAAAAAAAAAAAAAAAAAAAAAAAAAAAAAAAAAAAAAAAAAAAAAAAAAAAAAAAAAAAAAAAAAAAAAAAAAAAAAAAAAAAAAAAAAAAAAAAAAAAAAAAAAAAAAAAAAAAAAAAAAAAAAAAAAAAAAAAAAAAAAAAAAAAAAAAAAAAAAAAAAAAAAAAAAAAAAAAAAAAAAAAAAAAAAAAAAAAAAAAAAAAAAAAAAAAAAAAAAAAAAAAAAAAAAAAAAAAAAAAAAAAAAAAAAAAAAAAAAAAAAAAAAAAAAAAAAAAAAAAAAAAAAAAAAAAAAAAAAAAAAAAAAAAAAAAAAAAAAAAAAAAAAAAAAAAAAAAAAAAAAAAAAAAAAAAAAAAAAAAAAAAAAAAAAAAAAAAAAAAAAAAGAAAAAAAAAAAAAAAAAAAAAAAAAAAAAAAAAAAAAAAAAAAAAAAAAAAAAAAAAAAAAAAAAAAAAAAAAAAAAAAAAAAAAAAAAAAAAAAAAAAAAAAAAAAAAAAAAAAAAAAAAAAAAAAAAAAAAAAAAAAAAAAAAAAAAAAAAAAAAAAAAAAAAAAAAAAAAAAAAAAAAAAAAACAAAAAAAAAAAAAAAAAAAAAAAAAAAAAAAAAAAAAAAAAAAAAAAAAAAAAAAAAAAAAAAAAAAAAAAAAAAAAAAAAAAAAAAAAAAAAAAAAAAAAAAAAAAAAAAAAAAAAAAAAAAAAAAAAAAAAAAAAAAAAAAAAAAAAAAAAAAAAAAAAAAAAAAAAAAAAAAAAAAAAAAAAAAAAAAAAAAAAAAAAAAAAAAAAAAAAAAAAAAAAATAAAAAAAAAAAAAAAAAAAAAAAAAAAAAAAAAAAAAAAAAAAAAAAAATAAAAAAAAAAAAAAAAAAAAAAAAAAAAAAAAAAAAAAAAAAAAAAAAAAAAAAAAAAAAAAAAAAAAAAAAAAAAAAAAAAAAAAAAAAAAAAAAAAAAAAAAAAAAAAAAAAAAAAAAAAAAAAAAAAAAAAAAAAAAAAAAAAAAAAAAAAAAAAAAAAAAAAAAAAAAAAAAAAAAAAAAAAAAAAAAAAAAAAAAAAAAAAAAAAAAAAAAAAAAAAAAAAAAAAAAAAAAAAAAAAAAAAAAAAAAAAAAAAAAAAAAAAAAAAAAAAAAAAAAAAAAAAAAAAAAAAAAAAAAAAAAAAAAAAAAAAAAAAAAAAAAAAAAAAAAAAAAAAAAAAAAAAAAAAAAAAAAAAAAAAAAAAAAAAAAAAAAAAAAAAAAAAAAAAAAAAAAAAAAAAAAAAAAAAAAAAAAAAAAAAAAAAAAAAAAAAAAAAAAAAAAAAAAAAAAAAAAAAAAAAAAAAAAAAAAAAAAAAAAAAAAAAAAAAAAAATCAAAAAAAAAA
>JAGVSP010004160.1:0-37262 GCA_022494985.1 Micrasema minimum
GAGAATCGGAATCGTGGAGTCGAAAAAAACTTTGGGATTTTGGAATCGCAGTCGCTGTATAACTGCTGTATAATTGTTTTTCTAAAAGTCTTGCTTAAATTTTAATACTTAAATTGTCCGTATGGCTACTGTACTTTATATGAAAATGTAAAAATATGAACTACTACTTTTCCATATCTGTATCCAATGGTCCACAAGGTAATGCATTGGTACACTAAATGCAGTGAATATTCATAAGATAACACATTTTCAAATATAACGTCTACGAATAAATCTATTTAAAATTACACTACTTTTATTCGCTACTTATGACACAACATCAGGGTTTTTCAGACTGTGATTAAAATTATAGTGATAATAATAAATGGGTAGACACGTAGGAAAAAAAACAACAGACATTTTAATGCTTGTATCACTATTTAAATGATAAACATAATGAAGCAGTACGAGTTAGTATAGTTTGGCACAAGAGGTGCCTGGAATGGAATTTTCCGATTCAAACCTGGTACTGGTGGTAGAGAGTAGATAGTACATAGTAGTTATGTTAGGTACCCAAACCCGAGCATAATACCGATACGGACCATTTCTCCGAGGATCACTGCATCTGGATCTACTAAACTATCAGTTTACAAACGAAAAAAGGAAAACCCGCGCTCTTCCGCCTTCGTAATGGCAAATATTCCCGCTACGGTGAGCGCTGTGGAGACAGACCCGTGAAATAACAAAGATAAAATAAACTTAATATCCAGCTAGAAATTTAACGTACCATTAAAATTATTTTATTCAAATCGTAGAGAACAGAAAGGCATATTATGTAATTGGTTTTCTTTCCAAAATAAAAGGTTAAATGTGTCTCGGACATGTGTAAATAAGTAACTGAATAATCTAAAAAGGTGCAAATGTCACCGACACGACAGTACTGCGTGAAAGCCAATAAAGGTCAAAATGCTATCTACTTGGAAGCTTAAAATTATAGCTTGATTGAATTTCTGGCCGCAAAAAATAAGCTCAAGGCAATGACGAAAATAATAGGTAATCGACGTGCGTGCGATAATTTACTAATATAATGTTAAACGTATGTGTTAAGATATATTGAAACACCGAATAAAGTATTTAAAGATAAAAATCACTAGTACTTATGTAGGATTTTCTTTACTTAATGTTTTATACTTCATTGATGTAGTTACATGATTGTGTTTTCTCAGCTTGCAAATAAGAAAAATGTAGATACGGAAACAAACATTCGTTTCAAAGATAAAATATATTTAATATTGCTTTGTGAGGCGGAATATAATGGCACAGTTTAAGCATTGTTTTGCACATAGCTTTACAGAGAATGAAACAGTACTCGACGTCTTAACAGATACGATCTGGAATTGAATTCGCGGGATGTTTCTTATTTTCTGTAAAAGATTCAGTCCCGAGACTGGAAGACGCGTTTTTTCCTCAGGAAGATATTTCATAAACTTCCTTATTCTTGTATTCACAAAGAAGCTTATTATAATACAAACTTTTTCAATCATACAGAGGGCTGGAAGGACTGAAAAAGGGCTGCAGCGAGAACAGAATTATAAAATTATTTATCAATTTTCATGATTTATTTACCGATTAATTGATATTTTTGATAAATTAACCATATATTTATAATTCTTGTCTTTGAATAGAACGTTACTGTAGGTAATACTATAACAATACAATTCAATAAATATTGTTGTATAAACAAAAATCAAGCAGAGATTACGCTAAGTAATGTTTATATTTGATGATGAATGTACAAACGTGTACCTAGACCTAATCGTTGAATTGAAATGCAGCCTACGCGGATGCTGGAGGGGTATTCTCGAGTGCGTATGAGCCCCACACGTATTTAATCAAGATTAGTATCTGTTGCCCCTATATTTAGTAATACAAGATAAGTTCCACGTAGAATATCGTCTGCCGAGTTACGACAGAGGAGATTATTCAAATAACCTCAAGTCGGGAGTTTCATTACAGCGCGGCTGGCTCTTATATTTCGGTAGAAGCTTTAACTACTAAAACACTAGAGTTTGGAGGACGCCGGAGGTCCAAATAACGTTCCTTTGACATTTAACTATGTTAAACTAATATCAATTCTCGGAAGTGAGGTATATAATTAATCTTAATGGAATATTATATAACCAATATAGGAGAAATCCAATACACGCGGTTTATATAATATTGAACAATCTACCCATGTTGGGTGGGAGAACGCCATTTATCCTATCGAGACTAGATTGGGGGATAAAAATAAATAAAACGTAATCAAGGGAGCTAATAAACAATGATTTTTTTAGAATTTATAATGGAGCAACATCTCAGTATTGTACTCGAAGTTTGTTTTTCAGCAACTTCATGAATTTGTAGTAGAATATTGAAAATGCAATTTATTGAGTTCAAGATTATAAAAAGTATCACCACTGTTCATGGTGACTAAAAGTAATCAAAGTTTTTGTTACATACAATATTAACTCTTGAAATTATTCTGAGTAAAAAAAGTTTCTGGTAATACAGTAGAAGCCTTCAATTGTCATGGTAATCAAATACATTAAAGAGCATAACCAAGGATATGCTTTTTTAAGCTCTCAACGGTCGGTGTTGAAAATATATTTGAATACAATGCTATCTATAATAGAGCGTTATACTAGTAAAAGCTTTTTAAAAATATGATGTAAAAAACAAACGATTTTCCGTTTTTTTTTAAATTTTAGAAACCGTTATTGGTATCTACTGTCATCCGGCGAAGGCGTTTAGGCTGGCTAGGCCATATACTACGTATGCCTCCCGAGAGCCTTAACCATGCTTGCCTATTTTACAGGGCATCAGGTTCTCGGCGTCCTGGTCGACCACTGTTGACAATTCGTCGGCAGTTTGCGTCAGAGCTGCGGGACGTGGACTTGACTTGGGAGGATGCACGAGAGCTGGCGGCCGATCGCTTGGCCTGGAGGCAGTTTGTGGATTCCATATGCTCCACATAGGGAGCGGATATGGTATAATGAATGAATGAGTAAAATGGGTGTAACTTAACAACTTGCCGTGCTTTTTATGAGGACTAGTCTATTGCTAAATCCATGGATAATAGGTTATGAAATTTATACAGTAGGTTAAGATAGGTTGGGTTTTTTATAAAAATAATTTTAATCAAATGGCTATTTAAAAGCAATATCCTTTATAATAGGTTATGAAATTTATACAGTAGGTTAATGATAGGTTAGATTAAATAAAATAATTTAAAATCAAACAGATTTTGAAAAGCGAAATTTGACAATACATAATGAAGGCGTGACCCAATCGCGTATCAACCAATCACAGCTTTACGCTTTACTCTACAAACCAGAGAGAAAAAATGTTTAGAAATTTTGACAGCTGCACGGCAAGTTGTTAAGTTACCCCGTAAAATGATTGAGTCAATTTATTGCAACATGCAATGAAAAGCACCGAATGGGTCCTGACGTTCAGATTGTAAAACCTATCTCCGGCTTCAGGAGTCCTTGTGAAAATACACCAATAAGCACCGATAAATGCTAACAAGCGACTTTATTTGTTGAAAGAAACCAAGTAAATGATTTCTAGTACATTATTCTCAACCAAGCGTGCAGCAGAATAGGATATCTCTATCCTGTTTTCTCTATTCTCTATCTTCTATCCTCCATTCTCTATGGTCCGCGCAGAAAGTCGGCGAAGGGAGCGCCAATTGAGAATCACGGAGGGGAAAAAAGACAAAGAAAGAGGGAAAATCGGCCACAGGAAGCCACTCACTACATAAAATGTAATTGCTGACCGTAAACGTAATGACCCCGTTAGGAGTAGCTGTTTTATACTTCCGGTTCTCCTCCCTCCCGGGGGATATGTTGGACTGATTCGACCACAAAACCGATTGTCAAGTGTACCAAAAATATTTTAAAAATATAGAATGTAAAGTAAAGCAAATTATTTTAAACATATTCCAGTGAGGGAACATTATTTAAAAATATTATAATTGTATTCGCGCTCGCGGTGAGATTAAAATATTGTAAAATTATAATTTTATTCATTATTGCAACTTTTTGTTAGTTATTGTAAATTATTATAAAATAACATATTATGTATATATATTAAAAATAAAAATGTAGAAAATGTAGTTTCAACGCCCACAAGGCTTATACATTAAATCAAAGTTATACAGTACAATTTCACCAGAAAACGATAAGCAAAAATAGCGGGCATAGAAATTTAAATACATAAAATTATTTTATTTTTATGTTTATCATAATATTTTTTTCTTTTTTTTCCTTTTTATAAATTTATTCTATTTTTATTTGATTCTGATCTTGTTTTTTCTTCTTTGTTGTTCTATGTATGTACTGTATCAAAGATGTTGCTAAATAAAAGGATATTTATTATTATTATTATTATTATAAAAATAATCTTGCAAGATTTGAAAGAATATTAATTTTAAAAAGTAGAAAAAAGTGTAGTCTGTAAAAAATACGACAGAAAAAGTCTGCAAGACAGATTTTTCAGGAATTCGGATAAAAGATTTACTGTATTTAAAAAAATAAGTAAATAAACTTAATTCTATGAATTTTGGTCTAGTTTCATCTTACTTCGGATGTGCCCTTAATGGTGGAACACCCTTTTTACCATTTGTTAAAGCATTATGAAACTGATATTATTGATATCTCAACAGAGACAGAGAAACTCTGGAAACGAATGTGGGTTATCTAGGCGTTTACAGGGCTTATGACCTGTCATTGGCTGGGTTAAGTGGCCACTTGATGTATTACAACATTCCCCATTCCGCCCATCATCTGACAACCATGTACGACAAATTTTTGAAACTTGTATATATCCTAAGTTTGTACAAATTTTTGAAACTTGTATATATCCTAAGTTTGTACAAACTTAGGATATATACAAGTTTCAAAAATTTGTCATACATGGTTGTCAGATGATGGGCGGAATGGGGAATGTTGTAATACATCAAGTGGCCACTTAACCCAGCCAATGACAGGTCATAAGCCCTGTAAACGCCTAGATAACCCACATTCGTTTCCAGAGTTTCTCTGTCTCTGTTGAGATATCAATAATATCTGATATCAGCCCAGCATGGGTATAATCCAGTAATTTGTCTACAAGTATTTGTATTCATTCAAAATGTTGTTCATTATGAAACTGTTTGATCGGAGACAAAAACTCACATATTTCCAACATAAGGTCCCATACATGTTTATATTTGTCTTTAACAGTTTAGTGCAGAAACATGCACTAAATGCTTTGACCTTTTGTACGTAAGGCCTGGGCAGAGTTATGTAGTAAACACGACAGGTAAACCATTCAGGTAAATGTAACTATCCTATATCTACGTGAACTAAAAGGTAAGAACACTAAAACCAAATACATATCTACGTGGCCAGTAACGATGTGATATCATCTTAGGCAGGGTTCTTTGATCGTTAGCAACTTACGTAAGTTAAAAATCAAATGTAAAAAAAATAAATTGTTAGTAATCAATAAGACGCCTCGGAAAGGAATATGGATATCTAAAGCGTTTACAGGGCTTGTGAAGTGGCCACTAGACGTACTCGTATTACAACATTCCCCATTCCGCCTATTATCAGTGCTGAGATAATGTAGATACGGCGTATTATATCGCATTTATGACGCATGTATGACAGCAAACGGTAAATTATCTAATGATTGACGGCAATATACGCGTCAGACATGCGATATATATACATGTACCAAGATAAATTGGTGATCGCAGTGCTGATAACCATACCTGCTAACAAGGTCCAATTTTTGTCTAAAGGATTTGGACCCACTCAAAATGTTGGTCAACTAACTAACTAACTAACCATCACGCCATTTCCCCGTAGGGTTAAGCAGAGAGGATAGAACGCCATACCACTCTGTCCTGACAGACTTCCTTTGCTTCCTCTACATTCATACACCTTCTCATGCACATACGCCGATTATTTCGACTTTTCACATGTCCACTTTCAAGTACTTGTCGTACTTGGTCACGCCATGTCTTTTTCTCGGCCTTCCTCGGCTTCTACATCCAGGCACACTTGCATTTAAACTTCTTTTAGCCGTTCTAATAATGATAATTGTTTTTTTCACCACACTAAAAAGACTTTTATTTCAAAATATACACTTGTTTAAACATAGGTGGAAAAAAACAAAATGGTTCGTATATTTTAGACTCATTAAAGTTTTATAACCTTGAATCCCTTGCACTTAGAAGAAATATCAATGATCAGAGTTTGCTTTATAAAATTGTAAATAACAAATTTGACTCACCAGAATTAATTAATCTACTCTCTTTCCCGTGTCCCTTCCAGACCAACTAGACTGCCTAAACTTTTTCACATACCTAAAGTTAAAACAAATCACAGAAATAATTCTACGATTCCTCGAATTTGTAAGGCGTTTGATGATAAATTTAATAGCTTAGATATGTGTTTAATACCCCATATAACAAATATATAAAGGAACTTAAAAACTTACAGACTTAAGATGACAAATATTTATTTACATTATAAGTAGATTCTTTTAACTGTTTAAAGCTACCTGCGGATACATATAATTGGATGGCAGGCATGTTTATTGTTAATTATTAGTTTTTAATTATATACTATGTTTTACCTGTACATCTGTTTGTATCCCGAATAAAATAAAATAAAATTTTTTTACTAATTCGTCATTTTGTAAATATAAAGTTCCAAAAACTCGTTGGAAAATACTAGAAAAATATTTTCGTGATATTACCCGACTGTGGTGGAAAAAAACTTTCTTCGAGAAAGTTCCGAAAACCACCCAGCCCAAGATGTCAACAACGCCATACTAGAAAAACCTTTTCCGTTGGAATGTAAAAATGTCCCTTCCGAGTGTGGATCTAGTTCGGCTGTATATCAGAAACGACAGAGGAAGATTATTACGCATGATTGATCGCTGACAATATTTTTCCTACTAGAGAAAAAGTTCCCCGTAATAGAATAACACGTAACGAAGTAGCACTATCTGATAACATAGAAAAGAAAAAATAAAACAGAGGCCGAATATGATACACTAAACATTAATGAATAAAGTATTAATAATTTCTAAATCAACTAAATTACGTAACACAATTACGAGTATTATTTAGTAAAATAACTAATAGATTTATGAATGTCATTGAAATAAGCTTTTAAATATCAAACTAAGTATCTGGGTATTAATATTATAGCGAAAAATATTTTTTCAACTTATCGGGTCATTTTCAAGTTACGACAGCTTTAAATAATATATATTTACGTTTTATTTTTATTTATTTAACCACCTCAATCGGACAGGAGCTCCTAGGAGGCTCAAAACAAGGGGTAAAAACTTTAATTTTTAATTTTTGTAATCTCACGAATCGAGCCCGGAGTCTGCGTATCCTGAATCCAGCGCCTTAGCCATTAAGCTACTGATCCGATTATTTATAAAAAGTTGATAAGTCAATGCCTATTTTCTGATAGCATGGTAAATCTTAAACACACAAATCTTCATAATACTTTACGCCAAAAAAATTCTAACTTACATACACTCACTCAATTAATCACTTACAACCCTGCACCATCCTTACCCTGAAATTGATCCTGTAAACTCCTAACCAAGTGCCACACAAGCCAGAACGCAGAAAATATTGAAGCAAGTAAAAACACGCACTACTTTTGGTCAGAGGGATTATGAGTATTACGCTGTCAAGCTCTACAACATACTCCCTTTGTCTATCAGAACAATAAAATAAGAACTTGTTTTCAAAAAAGCTGTGTCAAATTGGATAGTGGAGGTAGATAGAGTAGAGATTTAAAAAAATCAAAACACACATAAATCTGTCGTATGTACATAGTCAAAAAATAATAATAATTGTAAAATAGTCCTTGGCACGGGTTATCCCAGTAAGGACAATTTTTTTTAAATATTTACTATTTTGTAATATTTTCGTTCAATAATGAATGAATAATAATAATAATCGGCTAACTTATATAGCGCCATTTCTGTGAAGAATCACCTCAAGGTCGCTTTACAATTAAAGATACTGTTTATTTATTATAGCCATATTTCTAAAAACTGCAAAATGCATGCAGTTACAATTTTGCAGTATAAGGACGATTTTATTTAACAATATTGTAATATGTTTCGAGTTTAAACGAAGCAGGTACCAAAAGCCCTAATTTGTTAAAATGATATATAATATGTAACGTGTAGAGAGAAGAGAGATGAGTTGGGAACGGAGAATATACTCGTACAACAAACTCGCAAAGTTTGCAGAACAATAGCAGAGCCTGAAAATGTGTTGAAAGTTTTGTTTGAAATGTTTATTGGAATGACGATGAACGGTATGGTACAAAATTGAACAGTTTTTAAACTACGTAGCTGAGGGAGAAGTTTTATGATAAATTTGTGAAACCTCGTACAAATAAACGAACCAAAGATACTCGTAAATCATTCAAAATACTACTTTTAACAGTTGAAAATCAGCAATAAAGGAATGAATTTTCCCTTCGAAACGAAAGAAATTATAACTCAAATTGTAAAGAAATATTAAAGAGGCCTATTATAAAACGCAGTGTTTTACTGTATGTATTCTAAATATTAGATGCACATTGACAAATTAATGTCAATGGCGAACTTTCAATAATTTCAACAAAATTTCAAAATAATTAAACATAGATTTATTTGAGAATAACCATGGTAATATGCGGCGATTGCTTTCCGAGTGAAAATACATTTTGTTCAATTTTCGTGTTTAATTAAGATTTAACTCACTTTTATGGATATTTATATCTAGTAAGTTTATGTTGAGAATATAATTTTTCTACCCATAATATATTAAGTCGTTATTTTCCCGTAAGTAAATAAATAAATAATCGATGATTTATATTAGGTTATAAGCAAATTTGCGTACATTTGTAATGAAATCAGAGGTTCTACAAGTTACACGTATTATGTGTATCGCGTCTCATTTGCAGTGAGGTGGTCTTGCTTCTCGCTGAAAGGAGACAAGTCACAGCAAGAAGTTGGGCGTATGTTCCCGCCAACCGGCAACCTGTGCGTGGAGCGAACTTCGGAGGAAGTAGTAAACAGCATACACTCTGTACATATTATTATTTAATTCGGTTCCCAAAGTTCCGCTATACGAAGAAACGAACATTTAAACTGTTTTCAACTCGTGCATAATTAAGCCATCCTTTTACGATACGGCAGCAAGGAAAGAGAATATAAGGGTTAGGTTAGCTAATCTCTATATTTTACTAAGTGTGCCTTATTATGCAAGAGGCGCTTATCCCTCTTCTTGGCATTGTATCCTATATGTCCTATAAGATACATATATATTTCTATATTTTTTCCTCTTGAAATGTTTAATGGCTTTTTTGCTACTTTACTACATTCTTATTTTCTAAATTAGGAACAAGCTATTGTTAGATTATAAAACACGGTGACATTTGAAATATAGATCGGAGAAAGATTTCTGCTAATAGAAGACGAATGGCTGCCTTCTCCTTAAGTAATCGGTATTAAAAAGTTATTTTTGGAACCATTTATGTATATACAAATCCATAATATAAATCGTGGGACGACTTTTAATTATCGAAATTTTCAGGGAAAGTGGTAAATACGAACAAACGGCCGAGTAATGATTTTCCCATGTTGGGGCCAAGGCAGCGGAACTGCGAAACACTACCCATAACAAGGGCTGCTAACTACCTCACTAGCCATTGGCCACCACTGGCCACTCCTCGCCACTGCTCGCCACACTGCTCGGCCATCGCCATGCGGGTCACGTGCCGGCATTATACACAGCACGGTCCCAGAATCCAAAATGGTGCGTGCCGAGTATGCTCCTCTCATTCCGGCTGCAAACGCTCGAAAAACATCGCGAGGAAAAGGTGAGATATTTGCAAAGGCGGGAAAAAAAACACCATTCCCGCCAATGCGGAATGTGTTTATGGTCATCGACATATTATCAAGGCTTGGAGGGAGGAAGAGAAAGGTACGTATTACAACGAAACAGTAAGCGAAAAGTAAACGAAGTAATTTTTAAATTTGTTATTTATTTATAAAAAAAATAATCTATGCGATCTTATGATATTTACGCACATTTCAATTTGTAAATACTATTTTCAACCAAACCTATGCGCGCGCTTGTGCTTGAGAATAGGAATCAAGTCGTGGCAGAGCCGGGATTCGAACCGGGAATATCTAGACTGAGAGACGGCGACGCTACCACTGGACCACCACCCGTTCATTTAAAAGCAGTTATATCGTTTTTATCCCTTTTTACTCCATCAACATTCGTGACATTTCTAAATTAAACATTTCTTGATGTTATCAGAAAATCTCAACAGAGACGAAGATTTTTTAATCTACAAAGATTTAGATATACTCGTGCTTGAAATATTGTTTATTTGTTTTGAAATTATATACTTATGTACAGTAGTAAAATAGCTTTTTCTACGAGAGAAAAAGTAATTTTGACAAGTCAACATTGAATATTAAATTTTAAAGAAAACATGAAAAAAAAAAACATCTAAAACCAAGGACGTCAGATCAACTTGATTGTTTTTCCAAAAAATACAACAATTTTGATAGGTAGAACACCTACCTAATCAATGTTTATTTGAATAATATAACATGTGAAATAAGATAGGATATTTTTTTTAAACGATCGCGTCAGTTATGCCAGGAATAAGATAACCTCAAGTCGATCAGCGGGAAAATGAGGCTTTCTGAGATATTCGCATGAAGAAGTCAAATGTAAATCTAACATTAAGTAGTTTTTATATTCCAACCGAAATGGGTGCAGACGGGAGAAATGTTTTTGATTTCAATAATAACCGGTACATTCATACCCGGTACATTCCCCACGCGCGTGCTACGGTCGTATGTTGCCTTGATTTGGTCGTAAAACCTTTTGGGTTTTGGGAACCTATAAATATGAAGGCGAACGAAAAATAAGATTAATTCTCTTTCAGGATGATAGCATTTTAGACATTTTGAATAACAATACCCAAACATCGATCTGTTAGGGATGAGAGATGGTCCTTCTTGGAAGGTTTTCCACTCTACTTATTCCCATCGAACAATAACGGTACTTGTACTTGTAGGGTGCCCAAAAAACAGTGTGAGTCTAATGTTATTTTAGAAAAAAATATAGTGAGACGAAAGGATGTTCACGAATTTATGACAAGAAGGTTTCACGCAACATTGTTCATTGATTTCGTGACAATGGTAATCAAACGGATTGAAGTGATTATGTACCTTTTCTATAGTAATTATACATTAAGACCATTGACTACAAGTTCAGGTATTATTTCTAAAAATTTAAATCGCTAAAATAACCCAACAACATAAAAGCCTCGGAATAATAATAATAGAATGATTGATTTTATTGAAGAATCAAAATGATGAAAAGAACCGTTGAAACATCAGCCTGCCCTAAAGCATGTGAGTCATTAAGGGTGCTTTAATCATAACAAACAACATTAAATTGTTGAACAGAAGAGAATGATTGTGCCTCATTATGTCTCAAATTCCGAGGAAAACATGCAAGGCTACACCAACTGACATTTATAAATAAGGCTTTTATCGAAATAATTTAGGTCCCGCCTTCCGAAGCACGTGAAAGCTTTTAAGCTCGACCCCGAGTTGTTTACAGCGGCGCTACGCCCCTGAACTGGGAACTTCTTCTTGTTTCCGCTTTCCCAGCACCACTTTATCAAACTAGAAAAACCTAAACGATCCAGCGTAATAAATGGCGCAATAAAACCGGCTAGTAAAACGCATTACGATTAAAAGGCTATAGTTAGTCGGGGGCGAACATTCATAATTTAGAAAACGGGAAGCCTTTTGCATTCGCTGGTTAAAAATCCTGCTGGTGGTCATTAAGCAACTCAGTATAACAAGCCAGATATGAAGAATAAAGTTTGTATCGCGAAACATACAAGCTGTACACATTATTGCGTGCTGCAGGTTGGTGGCTGGAGACACGAAATGCGCCATGTGCCATTTATATCGCGACACTGACTGTAATGTTCCATGTAGGCTGTGCTGTGCAACACGTGAGCACGTTACATAAATCACGTCAGCTTTAGGAATAAACCAGCCCTGTTTTACGTTTACGTTAACAGATAAAACCGAACTAATTATTTCTCTTACATAAAGTCAATTTTATTTTTTTTCAATTTTTATATTTTGCTTCCTAACGTGGGTAAAAAATATTTTTTTCAACATTTGCTAGTATGCCAATAGTTATGTTAAGAAAATGCGAGAATAAAAAAAAAACAAAACTATATTTCTACTACATACTCAAAATTATGAAGAATGGAAATTTTTTCTTTCAAAATAAATTTATTTTGTTAGGTACTTATATTTTTTTCCCAAGAATTAAAGTTAGAAGATAAGATGGTACAAAAAATAAGCTAATAATTATTTTGATATATATAACAAACGACCTATTCTTGCTTTGAATAATTTCCCTTGAATTTCTTGAAAACCGTTTGTTTGCCCAGCATTGGTATAATAAATTGAATGTCCCGTCGGACATTTTGGGTTTACATAGAATTACATGATACATTACAAGTATCAGGTTCTGAATAATTAATTCGCATATTACCCTCCCCATGGCAGATCAGTTGAGTAAATATAATTTCATTGTATCGGTTGAGATGTTGAACAGCGGGCGCCATGTCCCTCGTCAAATCGGCGGGAACACAAAACAAGATGGACGGCTGCCCGAGAGGCTGGTTCAGATGAATTCATAATGACTCCGGAGGTTCCGATAAATAACAAACACAGGTTCCCCCTGCTAAGTGAAATGCTTCATACTGACAAGTAATTCCGGGCTCTGTCTAATCTGTCCATTGCCACGACCTATTTTGAATATTGTGAAAGTTTACTTTTTTGCGATGTACATACAATTATGAGATTAAGTACATACATCTTGGATCACCAAGAAATCAGAACGCATTTCTCACACATATTTCTATAGTTCACATATTCATCATCATCTCAGCCCGTTGAGGTCCACTGCTGGACATAGGCCTCCCCTGCCCGTCTCCACTCCACTGTCCACTGTCTTCTAGCAGACTTCCTGATGTCGTCCACCCATCTCATCGGTGGACGTCCTTAAGGCCTCTGGTTTCTCGGTCTCCACACCAGAACGCGTTTCGTTTATCTGTCGTCCGTCATTCTGGCTATGTAACCGGCCCATTTTCACTTCAACCAAGCAAGTCGCTGCACCACGTCGCAGACCTTTGTCTGGCGTCGGATCCAATCGTTCCTTTTTCGGTCTCTTAATGTTATTCCAAGCATAATCCTCTCCATGTTCCTCTGTGCAACATGCAACTTATGGGAGGATTGCTTGGTCAGAGTCATTGTTTCCGCGTCATAAGTAAGGACGGGCAGAATGCATTGGTTGAATATTATATTATGGTCACATATTATTTAATAATAATAAAGTTTAAACTTTACACTAGGTATTTCAGGAAAAAAATAAAATAGAAAGGTACCTTTTTTTGGTAATGTGCAACATTGCTGACACCGGGCTTATGACGCAACAGCAACCCCAGATAACAAAGGACCTTGAACATATTATATAAATATGTAACAAAGTGTACACAAATATGTGTTGGCTCGCCACAGAATAAGGCTGCCGAGCGCCCCTACCCGAGATTGCAACAATTGCCCGCTGACCGGAAGAGCACGTATTACGAGAGACGCCGAATTTTCCCGCTGATAAACAGCTGAGATACGGACGCCATCTTGTCCATAGCGTCTTACCCGAGATAAGCCAACGGAAGAATTTCGAAAACAAATTCCTCCCCAAGTCTAAAGCACCCTCGCGTAATTGGAGAAAAAAATAATAAAATGTATACAGTTTTTGGTTAAATTCTTCACATTTTATTAGAATTCTAAAACGCTGAAATTTATTTTTAATTCAAAGCACTTTCATATTTCGTTTCGCAAACAGTCAGATCACACAACCTAATTATTAAGATGTAAGGCAGCGATTTGATTAAGAAATATATAATTTAAAAGAACGCTTACGTAAGATTTAGAAAATGTAAATATTTTCAGTTTCAGAATATTTAATTTACATGAAATAAAATGTATTTTTTTACAGGTTTTATTTGATACAAGTGATGCATCATGGATTTGGCTATTCTATTATACCTATTATTAGATGTAAAAAAGTCGTTTCTAGTCGAATTAAAACCTGATTTTTTTATAAAACGACTTGAAGCGTGACGTCACGGGGCCGTATCTGCACAAAACTGTTTCAAAATCATTTTAGATGGGGGAAACTTGAAAAAACCTTTATTTTTTATAATTTTTATTAAAACTCACATAAGATATTATTCGAATCGAGAAATGCATAGTAATAATAAGTAACAACGGCTATAAACACGTTTCAAAAAGATTAAAAAGGGTAAAAAAATCAATTCAAAGACGTTTGCACTTGTGAATTCCAATAAGCAATACTATTTTAAAGGACAACCGAAATAAATCACATTCTGCGATTATTTTCATAATTTTATAAATTTATTTATTTATAACTTATTTACTAAGCGTATGTTTCCCGTGAAAAGTTACTTACCGAATATTATTATTTATTAAATTATAAAACTAATAACTCTTCCGAACATAGTGACTATTGTACCCAATAGGTAAATATAAAATAATTAATTTTAAAAAGTTAATTGATTATTATTTGACATCGCGGTATGAAATTTTTACGAAGAGAATATCGTTTCAATGAACTTATCGAATTCATTATTAAAGGCAGATGAAATGAGGGGTAGAGAGAGTGAACCATAATAACACAGCAGTAATTTTTCTTGCGATTTTGACAGAAACCGAGGGGAGCATTAATTTTACCAAAAGAAAAAAATAATCGACAATTCCGAGAATTTTCCGTATCCATATTACCAAATAATACAGCGACATTATATAAGCCAGCTTTGGCAGTTCACAAAGGTTGTTTCAATAAAATAATCGGCAGGGACAACCGAACGGAGAGTCATTTTACCGGAAAACAAAGGCAGATTTGCAAAAATAAACCGGCCTTTAATAATGTTCGGAAATTATTCAAGAAGAAAATAAATTGAAGCGAATCTACTAAATCTATAAAGAATTCCTTTTATTTGAATTCTGAATAATCCGTATTAATTTGCCAACTAGTTTATTCGTCTTATAATGGTATTGTATTTTATGAACGAAACAACCACAGGTACATAATTTTTAAAAAACTGAAGAGCAAGAAGCATTATTAAAAAAAAAATTTTTTTTTTAAGGATTTATGCCTTCACAAAAGCTCTTGTTCATAGTTTAATTTTACGGGGGGAATCTAAGCATTTAAATGACGTATACTATATATCAAATGATATAATCTCTTGTAAACAGTGAAATAAATCAGATAAACAGTAAAATACACACTAATTGTTTTATTTTATTTCTATTTTTTTCCGACCACTTTCCTTAAAAAGTCAAGGTACAGATTTGATTTGATTTTCGTTAACTGATAATACCTATATTTTGTACAGAACATTATCCGTAAAGGTGAAAAGGCAAAAGCGGAGGAGCCTACAAAACCTTTTCTAGAGAAACAAAAAATGATACGGAGAAGAAGGTGAAAGATAATGGGAAGTCAGGTAAGATTGCTTTTTAAAATTTTTCCAATTAGCAATAAAGCGATTTTGAAAATGGTTCTAGCGACTATTTTAAATGAGCGACGTACATAAAAAATATAATAAAATGGCACGAAATACGGTATACGCAAGAATATATTCAATATTATTATGAGGACGAGCGAAAAGAAGTATATTATTTATTCGCTAGCTCCGGCACAGCTAAATCTACCTTATATCTACAACAGCTACATTAAAAAGTTTATATAATAATCAGCGTATCCACGGAAGCCCCAAGCAATGTTCTCAGTTGATAAGGCCTAGCGTATACTTTTACGATGACCTATTTTTTCATAAAAGTAAAATTTGTCTCCCAGTCATCCTGTAATAAAGCTACACAGGTCCGCTCCTCACGTTGCCTCTTCCTGTCAATCCTCCCACCCCGAGGCTCCGGGCGCGCCCCCACCCCCGCCCTCGCCTGGCTAATGAAAGCTGTATCGCGACAAGGCATCGCAGTTTTTCTGCCACACATAATCCGACCCGTTATTCATAAACGACGTAACGACTAACGAACGCAATGTCACACGACAGGAGGGTGGTTATTTCAACAGGAAAAAGAAAAAAACCGAGCTACGGTTTCGTATTACTCGCTTAATAACAACCGAGTTATGAGGACAACAAAAAAATAAAAATTGCATAGCTCCGTAGAGAACGAATTTTCTCAGGTAAATGAAGTAATCGTGCCGTCCTCGGACAGTGAAAGACTTTCAGGGGCTTAATGAGGAAAACTAGAGTAAAATGAACCGAGATGCTGAATTATTATTGGAAAAATGAAAACCTTTTGTATTGGATTCCGATTTTCTCTATGAGTCTTAAGACATGCGATTTTATTTGTTACGTTGCATTCTACATAATCGTAGCCGATAGAAATTGAAATAATAGCATTGGTTTTTCATTTACTTTTAACTTTTTTAAATATGCGAATTAGCAATACAAAATTTAAATACAATTTCTGTTAAGAAAGTATAGTGATGAACATAATCAACAACACTATGGTGTTGTGGCGTTATGGTGGTATTAAATGATGACGTCAGGTGTTGGTGAATGTAGGTCCTACTGGAGGGTAAGAGAAACAAAAGACGTGTGTGAAAATAGTCGCTTCAGAAACACGTGAAGTATACAATAATGAATGGGGGGTAATCTGGTAGGAAACCCACCGCCCACCGCCTAAAGGGCACAGCCAACCAGTTCAGGCTTTTGTTGCTGACGAGGGCGCACCTCGCGCCCGGGACTGCGGAAATAACTCTCCACTAAGAGCCGTCATTTAAAATCTATGTACATTTGTACGTGTTAGCAGCCTATTATTAGTAAAGAAATAGCTTGACCCAATGACAGATAATCGTTTAAAATAGCGTAGCTGATAGCGTCCACCAGGACTCGAAAGCACGGGCTGGTGGAGGTTCCTTCAGGTTGGCCTGTAAATGCCTGATAAACTTACATACTTCCTTGAAAAAATAAAATACGTCTTCCTTGTGTCTACTAAGGATCAAAGATAAAAAAAAATTTCTTCAAGATTTTTCACCTTATTATTGCACATTTTTCTGTGTTCTTATCACAAATAAATTCAAACTTTAGTGTCGGCTTTGGAAAGATTCAAATGTAAACGAACCGTTAAGAAGATGCAATATTTGAACAGTACATTATATTCTACACAGTTGCAGTGCTCCGATTCTCTGCACAATCGAGAAATAATTTTACCACTAGACTTCTATGTCGTATGTTGCTTAGTTATAAAAATCTGTTATTTTTTACCTCACAAACACTCAAAAGTCGCCAGCAATGCATTCAACGAATGCCATAAAAATATTTCCAAATTGTAAATGACGGTTCTTGATGAAATACCTACCCTATATAAATAGGGTGGCATGGCGGGTGGCGTCATACAAAACATGCCGGTTCTACCTTCCGCTAACTAACGTTTACGTGTAAACGGCACTCACACGCTGATTAAAGTCAACAAAGAGTTTATAAATAAATAACCCTGCTAAAGGAAAGTGCGTTGTTCTAAGAGGGTTCGGAAATGCAGCCTCATTGCTCAAACATACTCAAATAAAAGTATATTCGAATTAAGATTTACGGAGGAAAAAGTCGTCCGTATTCTAAGCCATTTCAAAAGTAGGTATACAAAATCCACAATAAATCAACAAGAAATGTATCATAAATTTATTCAGCGTTTAATGATTCATCGTAAACTTCCGTTGATTTATCCTGTTAGTTTTTCTGAACGCCAGCAATCCCTTTTCGAGCCCTATTCTGAATACAATTTTCCTTAGCCTAGATAGTTGGTAGGTACCGTAAGATGGCGTAGGTACTTGCCCAAATCCCGATTTCTCAAGAAAAAAACAAGGCAGAATTTACGTTCGAAATATCGTATGCAGTAAACCAGAATGGTATCTTATTCGCCGGTTTATAAGTCCGCGTGATAAGGAAAACTTTTGGTAACAACATTCCAAAACGCCGCGCGGGTGAGAAAGCGGAAATATTTCATAGATAAAAAAAATCATCGAGAAAAATGGAACGAAGCAGGCGATAAAGTAAAAAGCGAGTATCGTGATAAGAAAATTTGGTTTTACCTAGAGACAAGGGAAATTGAGTAGGCATTGTCACGTGTTGTATTACCGATCATGTAGACAGACACAAATCGGAAAATTTGTAAACAATTTTGCAGTGGAAGATTTTATCACTCATCAATAAAAAAATTGAAACTTATATGGTCCGATTTTGATTCTAGTAATGAATATATTTTTATGAATGTAACATTATTTTGCGTGTTTATTTAAAAAGTGACGTTTACGGCATTTATGTTAATCAAAGTACTTGCAGCTTGCAGGATAAAAAAATCATGATGTCATTTACAAATTTACACGTTAATTGCGGGAAAATGCCTAAAATATTTAAATCATTTTTTAAAGCCACAAATAAAATAAAACCCAAACGAAAGCTTTGTGGTACTCCAGTGGTAGATTCGAACTAAAACTGTTAAAGAAAAGAATTATTATTTATTTGGCGTGCTGTCGATTTGGATGAGTTTATACGGTGTATAAAAATGATACGAATTTAACAAAAAAAGAGATTATTAAAACGGCGCGATTTTTATTCATTTATTTTTAATCAAGAAATACAATGATAAAATAAATTATTAAAAATACTGAAACTGAGATCATATTTATGCGAAGATAAAAACTCGTAACAATTAACCAAAACCTCTTTGGCAAAGAAAATTAAAGGTAAGATTCTGAAATTCCTATATACAAATATGTACAGTAACAGATTATTCCGTTTTTCCGCAGCTTTTGATGCAGATTAGATTTCGTCATATCTGGATTCACGCTGCAGTCGGTAGAAGAGGGAAGTGTGAAGGCACTTACCGGACTCGGAGATGGAAGCCGGTAGCGAGCAGAGGGAAGCGGTTCCCGAGGAGCACTCGGACACGGAGCGGCGCTGCGTCAGGTGGTGGCCGTGCAGCTTGGTCTGGATGAGGTGCTGGTGCTCCAGCAGGCGCAGCTGCTGCATTTCCAGGTCGCGGCGGTCCGAGAGGTGCAGCAGCTCCGGCCGCTCGGCCAGCCGCCCGCTCGGCCGCTCGGCCAGCCGCCCGCCCGGCTGCTCGCCGCCCGCCCGGCCCAGCTGCTCCGCCGCCTGCCGCCCGCTCAGCTGCTCCACCCGCCGCCGCAGGAAGCGCTGCTTGCGGGCCAGTTGCTCTCGACACACGCCGTGCCGCTTCTCGCGATCTTCCAAATTCTGGAAATCAAACACACCATTTTTAAAACAACAGTTGGTGCATGTCCAAATTAACTAGGCAAGTACTGGAACGAGTTGCATAAATCATTATTGGTTTCTCGCAACAGTTAGTGCATGTCCAAATTAAGTAGGCAAGTACTGGATGTCGAGTTTGCATAAATCATTATTTGGTTTCTCAAACAACAGTTAGTGCATGTCCAAATTAAGTAGGCAAGTACTGGATGTCGGGTTTGCATAAATCATTATTGGTTTCTCAAACAACCGTGTGAGTGTCCAAATCCTTGTGGGCAAGTACTGGATTTACCCATAACATAATTTCTTAACAAAGACCTATAGTAAGAAAGCTCTGGACGATATAAAGCATTTCTGCTAAAAAAATTTGCTTATGCATTTTTTTTTATTTATTTACGGAAAAATCCATTTTAAAATACAGAGTTAAGCATAAAAAGAATAACAAGCAGTAAAAATAAGTGACAAAACATTAAATTGGTGAAGTTAAGATAGTGAGAATAAATGTGGACACACTCAAGACAGGATCGGGTCTACTTCAGTGAATGTTTAAATCATGTTAAAAATAATTTGAAAGAACAAATCAATTTACTGCTTATTTAAAAGTTTCAAAAAATTTACTGATACCAGACGACAGGCGAAATGGGAAATGTAATACGTCATGTGTCTACCCAGCCGACGACAGGTCATAAACCCTGTAAACGCCTAGATAATCCATATTCGTTAACAGAGCTTCTCAAAACAACATTCTCAAAATTTTTCGCTTAGTCTCTTAAGATCTGAATTAAAAAGTTTTTTTTGAAAACGGAGATAACAGGGCGTTACACTAGCGGATATAGCCAACATGAAAAAGTATTATGTGCGTGAAAATAGTTTTTTTTTCGTTTTGAAGTTAGGTTAACTTCAAATTCACTATTACTTTCTTATTGACATTGAATTGATTTAAACGTAAAATATGATTGAACTAATTGAATGCCATGTATAATAGATGTATGTTTATACCTCCAGCACCAACCATTACTGAAGTGAGCGACGGAGACCAGAACCAGAACCCAAAAATCATGACAATTTTTTTAACATTAAAATACTAATGATACTCTGCCTTATCTGCATTCAATGGTACATAGGGCACTGCATTGATACGCAAGTGCAGCGAATCTTCTCATTTGTTACATGAAGGTAAGAAATTACTTTAAATTAAAGTACATACCAAAACAAAATTCATTCGATACTTTAAAAAAGCAACCCACGTTTTTCGATTTTCCAAAATAAATTAATTATAACGGGAATTAATAATACAGAAAACGGCCTTCGGATTAAGCGTTATTGAGTGAATTTCAAAATCAAATAGGTAATTGATAAAGAAAATTACAATCAAACAATTAACATTTCTACTACCACCATTTTCTCTACAATACATACGAATTTTGAAAAAGTTGTTTTAATGGATCTTCTTAAGAAAACTGGATTGAAAAGTAAGGACAATAACGAACCGTTAATTGAACATAAAATAATGTATTCAAAAATACGTTAAACAATACAAAGTCAGTCGTTAACATTCCAATGGAATACGAGTAAAAGATCCCCCAGGAACCGCAGAAAAACATGCATAAAGACAACACACCAAATCAAGAGTACACATGTAAAATAAATACCACAGCGAGGATTCCGACATCTCATGAGATATGGCGTATTCTTTGCCAGTGGAAATGGTGAAACAAATATGCAAGAATTCGGTGAAACAGTCACCCCCTGTCTCTTGAATGTCACGCATGGCCGCGGCCGTTACAAGGAAAGGAGTGGAGTGATTCCGCTGAACACTCAACTATTCTACCGGGATTCAAATGTCAGGCGGATAAAATGCAATGAGACAAGTGGGGGCTCACGCAATTAGTAATCCCCGTGCTTAACTAACCACAGAAAACTACTTTTTCCGTACCGACAATTTAACAAGGAATCCTTGATAAACCACCTCAAATTACCAATAACTAATTGGCCGCGGCAGATACGAATATAGTATTAAAAATTTTAGTCATCTTATTCTTAGTAGACCGTTGAATTCTTCGGCGCTCTGTTACTTTTATTTTAATAATGGTAATTCTATGCAGGTGTTTTGTTAAAAAGATCTTGTTAAGTTGTCGGAATCGAAAAAGTAATATACTCTCAGCGCTCCATAGCTGCTGCGTTCTCTATATTTTTATATAATACTTCACACTCGGCACATCATGCCAGGACGAAATGATAATTTCCCGCTGATTGGAGGACTGTTTCCAGGAAAAATGCACCGCGGAAAATTATGAAGGCGGTTAATTACGCTCGAGGTATTAATGAGACCAGAGTAAGCTGAATCTTAATTGCGAACTTAAAGGCGGCATCTCACTTTCACGTCATACCGTGGTTTTTCACAATTAAACCGATCTACATAGATTAAGGAAGATTGCGAATTATCTCCATTCTCCGTACCGCTTAGTCGAAACTAATTGAAAAGAGTTGTAGCTCCGGAATAATGGCGTATCTATCACTGAAGCGACGGATATTAGAATATTTCTAAAGGCCTAGATTGAACAGATAAAAAATCAACAAAAAGAGGAAAACTGATGGGTAGGCTGCGTATTAAAGCGAATAGTGTGGGGCGGAATTCAGGAATTTAAATACTCATGAAAATAAACGCGAGAAGTTTTTTATTCGGAAAATAAAAATAAACTGAAGGCAATAAAGCTCATGAAGGCAATCTAAAGGAAAAACTAATTGAGAAAAAATGTAAATTGCTATATTAAGATATTCCCTTAATGACGATACTTGAAGAGTTGGAGCTCCCTAAGGATTTCCTACTTCCCTAATGAAGGTCGTGGCGGGGGAGAAGTTCGCTGACCTTATATCATGCGAACCTAATTATTCTGCTACTGGATTCACAGCCAAACATATTTCAACATTTTTTATTTGGTTTACTTATTTAATTTGGTTATTGACACGAAAATTAATCAGGGTTAACATAATTAAGATACATAAAATAATTGCGGAAATCAAAGTAAACCACGCACATAATATTTTATCAGGAATTGGGGTAATTTCTAAAATGCATAAACTACAATAAGAAAATAATAATAATAATGAAATTTGAAAGACTGTGTATTTATGTTGAACTAGAAGTTTTTTTTTGATATCGTACTAACAGAATATTTTAAAGTAGGTACTTATTTAAAAACGAGCTTATAAAAAAAACTTAAGCACGTAAGTACGTCATAGTAGCTAAAAGGTACGTAATTCGTACATAATATATAGTATATACATTTTTGTTTAAAAATCTATTTCAAACAATAATTTTTAAAGGCAGTTTTATACTGTGTTATTTTATTTTAAGAAACACTGTATTTGTTATACCAATGCATTGCCCTATGCACCACAAGATGAAAATAAGGAAAAAGAGTAGATTCACATTTCACATGCATATACATTTAACCAGGATATCTCCAGAATGTCGTATTGGTTCGATTAGGGGCCCTATGCTGGACTACGGAAAGTCGCATGCGACTTTAAGTACAGCATAGGGTCCCTGGTGCAAATGAATCTGGCAAACGATCTTGATACCAGGAACGGGATTTCACGCCCGCTCCGTTTATGATATCTCAATAAAACCATATTCCGCGATGCGTCGTTAAAGTCGAAAAAAATGAATGGTCTTTATGGGGGACATAAATCTCGCCAAAAGTCCGAGGGCGGTGGGGCAGAGAGAGAGAGAGAGAGAGAGAGAGAGAGTTTAGAGTACCAACCCAGCCACAGCCGTGGCAACTTTTTATGGTGGGATCCACTTTGTCAAACATAAAAATGGCACCGCGTTAATTACCGTTAAACATGCATTATGCGACTGGCACAGAAATCCGTAAACAACAGAATAACGAGACCAGAGTAGTAATTAAACATTTGTTTACCCAGCGCTACCTGGTCTCGTAAAACCGGTAATCTCCAAATACGTGATAGAGTCATAAAGTATAATAGCCGGCCGCTTTGTAAACGCGCGCCGAGAAAACGTATCGAAAATGTGAGTGAAAGTGCAGATGGGAAAAAACAAAAAATTAGAGCGTGCGTGCGCGACGGAAACACTCATAATAAATTCACAAGGACCTATTGAAAAATTTTGTACGAAATGCCTGAAGACTTCTTAGAGAAAATGGGGGGAAGATTACCGCTACAAAAATACCATTTAGCGTTACTTTTAAACTCGTGCTGTATTATTATTTATCGGTGAAAGGAAAATACATACGTAAATGGTTGTCAATCACGAACTAGTGAGGGTAGAAAACCAGAAACCATTCAATCATCACTAAAATTAAACCTTTAAGGAAGTGGTATGTATGTAATAATATTAAAAGCTGGATGGAAGAAAAAGGCGTACCTAATAGGCGAATTAAAACAATCTATTTTCGGTTGATAAATTCATATAATCAATAAAATAGAGTTGGTTTTATTCAATAATAGTATGTTAAATATTATTGATTATTAGGCTGTATTTGATTTTTGTGTGTCCTGGACGTCCGCTGTTTTGACAATCCGTCGGCAGTTTGTGTCAGAACTGTGGGACATGGACCTGACCTGGGAGGGTACGCGGATACTGGCGGCCAATCGCTTGGCTTGGAGGCGGTTTGTGGAATCCAAACGTTCCATATAGGGAGCGGATATGGTACGATGATGATTATGCTGATTTTATTTAAACAAACGCTGGTTCTTTTGCTTATCTTCCGTCAAACTATGATGTTTACTTCCCCCTGATCAAAAACTTTTTCTTTAAATAAGTCATTTAAAAATGATATTTTTTCCAAATAGGCATGTTTCGTCCAGTCGTAATTTTTCTAGTACATAGTGTGTACCGGTATTTATTTAAATGTGATATTTTATATTGAACGATCGACTAATCCACTTACCTTCATTTTAAAAAAAATCGAGACACATATGGTGCATCAGTGTGGTGCACAATACGGATAGGAGCGGGTATCTGAAAAGAATTGCACCCCATAGAGGTGATATGGGAAGTCGGCAAGGTAGGTGTGATGAGGAGGGGGAGTGAAAAGGGGAAGGGTGGGGAGGAATATTCCGGTCATAACAGCCACGGCTAAGTGAATTTAAGAGACATTAAAAACTTCTGGACGGTTCGGACTTTTAATGTCTTTAATCGTCTCTGGGCAAAAAATATAATAAAATAACTACTTACCTACCACGAACGTGCAATGCCCGCCGCGTAAGGGGGCTATAACTTTTTTTGGTCAAATAATTTAAGGGTTGTTTTATGTGGGTACACACTTATATAAAGATTCAACACATACATATACAGTAAATAAAAATATGAATTTTAGATATTTTTACTTACACACAATTCACTTCAATAATATCTCATTTTGAAGAAACCATTTCCATTCCTTTTAAAAGCAGCCACTTCTAACATGAAGATGATTTTCTCAAACAATTTTCTACAATTTTCAAAAGATAATGTAAAGTTGGTAGTTTCATATAGTGTTTGTAATACCCAATGTTTATTGCCTTACATCGATCACTAATTAAAACATATTACATCAAAACAAAAAACGCTATTAGTTTAAACAAAAAAAAATATATAACGCGGAATTCCAGGTATACCCGCAATTTTATCTTCTAGTCTCTAGAGAATTAAGGCAGCCTCGAAATTTTTAAAAAAAAAAAAACAGCAAAAAGAAAAACAATTCAGGAGCTTTTAAATGAAACATTAAAAAGGATTGTCATGTTATAAGTTAAATTGCGGATGTTTTCAGATCGTTGAACCTAAAATATAAAATAAGTGTGTGCGTATTATTTTAGGAATGAATACTTTATGCGCATTTCCCATTTGTTCTCTAAATCTTTTCATTAATTTTGATAATTGTATTTTCTACTCACAGGGTGGGTTTCATTCACTTGAAATTTCCCGAGCCGTTAAATTCAATATTTGAAGCGCCCTTGAGGTATATTTATACGAAAACGGACCTATATAAAATAAATAATATCCATAATAATAATAATAATAATAATCGGGTTTTGAAGAGGAGATGGACTGCGGAAACGTTGAAATTTATAACGACCCCCGGGAAATTCGGAGAGCCTTAAAATAATACGATTTCGATACTTCGACCCCCATTATGTGGTCACCACTGTATCAGAGCGGGGGATGTTTTATAGAAAATGGAACAAAAGGTTTAGGTACATACCTACATCTAAATTTACTATTTTTTGTGTCAAATCAATTTGCTTGCAGTGAGAAAAGAAGGAATTATTTTCATAAAAGAAATCTACGCAATCTTATGATATTAACACATATTTCAATTTGTAAATACATATCACATATCATGTGCTATTTTCAATGAAGGCTACGCTACTTGTGTTTGAAAATATGAATCGAGTCGTGCAGGAGTAGGGTTTCATCTCTGGATTGAAGCTGTTATTCATCAGAAATACCTATAAATTACTAAAAATATTAAAAACGTGGTTTATAAGGAAAAAGGAAAATGCCGCGAATTGATTTGTGATTTTGACCGGTAGCATAAACTTGGAATGAAGAGAAAAATATCGGTTCGCGAATGCGTGTTTCCCAGAAAGTTATGGCACATTATGGCCATCGAACCTTTGTACCGCGCTATCGTTAATGGTCCCGCTCACCGGAAGCTGGCCAGCGGATAAATTATCCACACTAAATACAAACTTATAACTCAGCAAAAAATAATCCGAATAGGCGGATTTTTCGCCGGGCGGGGCGTTACCAGAAGCCAGGATCATTTCAACACAAAACTTTCTCCACTCCCCAATTTTCGGCTAATAGATCGGATTAAATTGGAAAACTTTTATAGGTACTGCCGAACCTTCAAATAATACGTTCAATTTTCTTTTCTTTCAATCGCTCAACAGCCTCTCGAGTATTGTAGCGGTTGACTTATAAGTATCAAGGAAGGTCCCAGGTTTGAATTTAGACCGAGTCATCGATATCACGATCGTCTACTTTACTACGTTTTTATTAGTTTTAAAAGTGTAAGCAAAAACAAGAAATAGAAATGTAACTATAATAAATATATCCTTCTTCTACTACCTAATACGATTTCCAGGTGAAAACAAAAAAATATAAGAGAAGAGAATTATAGAATCCTTTACTGATATATTATCAACGTTGATAATAATTATTAAGATTTCTCTCCATAGCCGTCATTTTCGCATGGAAAAACAGATATTTAGAATGATACTTTTATAAAATACAAAGTAAAGAAAGAAGTTTGAGAATAACAATAATATTATATCGTTACACATTATTAATGCCGGCCTCCATAGCGTAGGTAAAGACACTAGAATCACGACACGGAGGTTTCAAGCTCGATTCCCGGTCAGATCACAAAATTCAAAAGTGATTTTTCTCAAGACTTGGTGGTTGTAATCTTGTTCCCCTCTGTTGATGGAAGATTAGGAGTTGAATCGACGAAAGCCAAGGATACAAGCATACATCACCACTCGAATGAAAATAAGTCATTAAATTTATATTAGAAGTAGTTATTCATTATAAACTATTTTAATGAAACATTTTGTTTTTAACTACTTTTAGTGAAAATAAGTCATTTTGATAAAAGCTACCAGGATCGAATAAGTCTATTGGGAAAAGTCTGGTTTAAACTGAAATTTATCAGACTAAAAACATATATTATATCATAAACCTTGCTACAGTTCAATCACGAGTAATGAAAAATATGAAGGTTATCAAAAAGAGTTTTTCTGAAAATTGAAAATGTTTATGGATATTTCACAAAAGCTAACTTAAAGCGAAATTAATACTTCGATTAAGTTTCGATCATTTGTATTCTTATAATTCGTATCAAAAACTAAATTGAAAATATGTAAACAAAAATCATTATTTAGTCTTCTACGGATTGTTTTGTCGTTTTTTCTAGCACCCTCACCCTCTACAGACATTAATTTTGAATTACCCTCGGAGGGCGGAATAATCGTCATAACAAAACTTTTATATGTACTTTTTAATGGGTTCCTTGAGATGGTTTCGATGTTAAAAAAATGAACTCTTTAATGTAGAATATTCAGATACACTTGAAAAAAGAGCTTTCGTGATAAATTCTGAACCGTTAACAATATAACGACTCCGTAACCTAAAAACTATTTTCCGTCACATTCATAAAACAAATTAATGCTTCAAGAATTACACACGGAACTAAGAAAGCAAAAACAAGTAATAAAAGTACATTTAAAATTGAAATTATAGTACGACTTTTCATATTTACGTAAGGTATTGAATAATTAATTAACCTCAGGTGTCTATTTCTGAGTTACTATCCTGATCACACAAGGCAAGATTTATTTATTAAGGAATCTATAATCCCTTAAAACAATAGCGTAGAAAGCTAATAAAAAACGTATTTCTAAAGCTAAATATAAAACCCGGAAAACACAGAAATATTGGGAATAAATAAAAATTAATCAAGCAATTAATAAACGAGGGCTGTCCGAATGCAAATAAATATTAAAATATGAATCGTAGCTAGATAAAAAATTTGGTAATTATTCGGTAAACTTGAGTATAAAATCATAAATGGATCAAGCAATCACCAAGTATCTATATACGTACAATAAATGTGTAAACATATCATAATTGTAGTTTTAGATAAAGTTTTCAATAAACAAATAATACAATGTAAATATGTTAAGATAAGACAAGAGTATTCTATACCACCTTATTTCATATTCATATTGGTAATAAAAGTTGCTTTTCTTTTACATGAGTCCAGTTTCCTTTTAACGGCGGAAAATGGAAGAAATATTGCCTCAGAAAAAAGACCAGTAGGTTGAGACAAAGCCGCTTGTAATAATTGTAGCATACAATATTTCAGAACAAAACATAGGGAAGAGTACTACTATCACTACAACAAACAAAATAATATAAGGATAAATTCTCATTTCATGTCGGAAGAAAAATAAAGAAAGCGAAAATGCCTTCTAAATGTGTGCAGATACGAATTCAGATAATGTTAGGACATAGAAGAAGCTCACATCAGCGCGGGTTCAAAAGATTTGTAAAATCTACAGGGGTAAACAATTATTATGTTCAATTCAACAATTCAAATATTATAATTCTAGTATTCAAGTCAGCAGAGTTTTGAGAATAGGTGTCTTAGAATAATACACAGCAACCCTTGGTATCTACTGTCATCCGGCGGAGGCGTTTCGGCTGGCTAGGCCATATACTACTTATGCCTCCCGAGAGCCTTAACCATGCTTGCCTATTTTACAAGGCATCAGGTTCTCGGCGTCCTTGTCGTCCACTGTTGACAATTCGTCGGCAGTTTGCGTCAGAGCTGCGGGACGTGGTCTTGACTTGGGAGGATGCACGGGAGCTAGCGGACGATCGCTTGGCCTGGAGGCAGTTTGTGGATTCCATATGCTCCGCATAGGGAGCGGATATGGTATGATGATGATGATGATGATTCAAGTGAGGACCCAGTGAGGACAAATTTATTTAACCATTTTGTAATTTTTTTAATAAATAAATAATTTTAAAAAAAACACCAAAGTTGGATTCAAGAAATGTGTTTTATGAATGAAGAAATTTGATGGAAATCCACACCTGCACACTTCCCTTGCTTCCTCCACATTCATACATCTTCTCATACGCAGCACGCCGATTTCCAGACTTTTCACATGACCGCATACATTATTAACAAGTAATACGAATGTTATCGTGAGAAACTTGTTAATAATGTAAATTGAACAAGTTTTACCCAGTTTTGTGGCGAACCCGCTTTTGCTTCGTACTCGGCCTGGTCGGAGGGGGTGGAGCACATATCCGCTCACATCCTCTCATGATGTCGCTAGTGTCATCGTTAGGCGGATGAAGACGTATGGCGGAGGAAGAAAAGTACCCGACTAGGCACAAAATGCGGAGCTACATTAGCCACCGAAAATTGGCTACACCCCATTATTATGTTTATAAATTGGCATGATTTATCAGCGACCCGATCTAATGAAAAAATGAGAAAAAATAATAATCCGAGGGAAAAAGTTTATGAATTACTCGGGCGAATAGTTTGAGGAGGGTTTTTACACCATGTAGATATGTTACAGTAAAGCGAATAAGTAAATACGAATTTGTAAGTATACGAATCATATCGAACAGAATCGTAATAAAAGCAAAAAAGTGTGAGGGTATTTTTGTCCGATCTGGATAAAAACATTTTGCTCTGACTTATTTGTAATTTAGATATATATTTTTACTGACAATTTTTTACGTTTGCATTCCTTGGCTCATAGCGAGTCAAGATAAGAAACAAACCACCGATATGAGTTACATCAAGGCAAAATAATCAACTTTACAGTTCAGCGCCAGTACAATATTACATAGTATTAAATATTTTTATTTTATTTTATTTTATAAAATGGATCAATCAAATGCACAATGAACAGTCCTCAGCACCAGTTCAAGGAATCAAATAAAATGAAATATTTTATATGTACTCGTATGTCGTTGAGTTTATAACTTAAGTAAAAATGAAGATATATTTTTATTTTTTATATCCCTACAGAAATGAGGTAGAATTGTTTAAAATTCAGGAATATGGATATTCGAGCGTTTACAGGGCTTATGACCTATCATTGGCTGGGTTAAGTGGCCACTTTATGTAGGTACTACAACATTCCCCATTCCGCTTATTAGCGAATATCCACACCAGGTAACATTTTTGATTTTGTATATATGCTACGAATCAAGAATCATCCACCAGCGAGTTGAACGCGCTATCTATGCATTGATATTGAAGTTAAGTATTTATTAGCAAATTACTTTATTTTTTTGTAGTTAAGACTCTTCTGACGAGTTAAATTAATTACTAGTAATCGGCTAAAAATATAAAAATATATACCTACTCCCGTCTTGGGATAAAATCCAGATTTGTGTGCAAGTATTTGAACACGACCCAAAAATGATGAATTTGAATTATAAGTATAATTCTATTTTTGTGAAGCTATCTAAGTGCATTATATGTATGAGATATTATTATATCTTCTAAACGTAACGGAAACATTTCGTTTGGTGAACTCATTACCGCTTGATATAGATATCATTGGGCGGGTTCTCTGCGGAAATATCTCTATCTTAGGTTGTTTTTAGATTAAACACACTGTACGTAGTAAGCAGAAGGGTTTCACTCATTCCCTTCCCTTCGATTTCAGCGTGAGGGCTGCCATTTCAGGATCGCTCCGGGTGATAACGGCCAAACTATATAACGTACCAAGTATTTCGGAACTGAGCGTATACGTAAAGAGTAACGAGGATCTTCATCAGCGCCATTTTGAGCTAAAATACAGAAAATGTGAGATAAATAAACAACAACTTGCGCGCAGATGGTTCACCTATGTTATGTATCACCTGAGGTAGACGTTATGAACGCCCTTAAAGTGTACTACGCAAAAACTAAAATGATTTATAATACACAAAATTTCAAAGGCCCTTATTTCATATCATGTCTACCCTTTAGTAGTAAAGGGATATTATAATAGTTTTGGGCAAGTATTAGGCGAAATTGTGCATTTCTTAACAACTCTCAAGCAAAAAAACATGTAAAATTAATTAATCAAACGAATTTACTCTAAAATATTAATATATTATGACTTTATATATTATTACGGGTGAAATACGTAACGATTACCTCGCTTCCGGTTTTACCGACTTGAAATAATAGTTTTTACCTACGGTTAAAATTGAGGGAATGTATTGTTAAGGGTGTGAGAAACAAACGCAGGGCTATGATGTCTAAATCGGAGTCTGGCGATATGAGCTATAATTTTATCTAGAGTTTGCCTTTTTTTAAATTCTGTAAAAATAGTAAAATACTCTTACTGTAAAACGATTACGTTTCTTGGCCTATCATGTTCTTTTATACTGATAAAATGAACGAATTTCTTTATGAGTATTTATTTAATGTTTGTACTATTTTAAAGTCATGCGGGTAATACTGACATGCCATGCCTAGTTAGACTTTGAATGTGACTTTAAGTATAACGGAAGGAGAGAAACTAATATAAGGGAGAGTCGGAAATATACATATATATTTTTTCTGATTTTCGTAACCCTGTTAAAAAATAAAGAAGAGCCTAGTCCAACTGCCCCCATAGAACAATAGAGACGCAGGCGATAATGTATAGCGAGAATCTCCACTCAACGGCTATCTGGGGACGCCGTGAAGTGCTACATACTTTTTGTCACTTCCCGTAGGCGGGCTTTGTTTATTTCCATGGCGAAATGTCATGGCGATGAATTATTTAAAGGGAAAAGAGATCAAATAATACCGGGACTGACCGTGACCGGGATGACAGTTTACTAATAAAGTATGGTACGCGCCACGACAGAAATCCCGCCGTGGAAAATTGACATGTTTAATATGCAGTTCTAGCCCAAACAGCGCCCAATTTCGAGGTATATTATTTTAGTGGCGCGTACCCTAATAAGAACGCCGATAGTCGAATGTAGACACTAATATAAACACATTTAAGTTTTATAATAAAAGGTATCAGAAATTGCGTGATGATAAGATTTAATCATGAAATTAGATAAAGTAAATATGAATACTCACGGCACTAAAAATAAGAGTGCACAGTGATAAGTAATTAAACTTAGTGCCGTAATAGGCCGGTATTTTACGTACGTTTCCTATAATTCTAAACACATTAAAAATAATAATTGGAGTCTTCTCTACTGAAATTAACCATCACCAGTGTTATAATAAGTATAAGAAATAAAAATATATAAAGTACCTACTCCCGGAAACTAAACAAAGCTTACAATATAGAAAACATAATATGAAATATTCGTAGAGATAGCTCGTAGCGATATAGAATATCCGTCGACAGTTTCATAAAGCGATCCGTCCTTCACCTCAACGCGACGGGTAGGGATAATAAATTTAATGGTTTCTTATTTGAACGAATATTCGTCTCGTATAAAGCCGTAATATAATAAAAGTACGATCAAATAAATTGACCACCTTAGGCCGTGTCTAGGAAACCGATTTATAATCAATGTGGAATCATTAGGATTGTGGTGGGACGTGGGACGGTATAGAGAACTATGTATTATATATACATACATAATATAGCAGAGTGGGATTTAGTTATGAAAGACATTTAATATAATTTTTAGCAATATAGCGATATTAAAATTAATTTTTAGTATCTTCTGAATATGATCATCCTTCTGAGTAAATAATGTATCTACATCGTAAACACACACTAAATTATTTCTCCGATCCTTTTCCAAAAGAAAAAATAATCCCCCCGCCCCTAAGTAAAGCATTTCCGGTTAACTAAAGTAGGGTTTTCTTAATGAAAATTATGCTATTATTTTGTATTTTCTTCAGTTATAAATAATCATGAATTAATTGAACATTTTAGGTCATTTTTAGTATAACAGCTGTCAATATTTAGAGATAAAAATGGTAAGAATTTATGACCAATTTAATACTAATCACACATTAGATATGCGATTCTGTGAGGATTGATCAAGTGTTGTGCAATTAGCAAGTGTGTTGCCAGTATAGTATAATAATTATTCGGTAGAAAGACCGCAGGAAATGGAATAAAGTTGCTCTCCGGTGACAATGCAGCAGCCCAAGTTGTTGCACTTCTTGGAAACTTCGTGTTGCTACGAGGGAATGGCGGTCTGGTGGAATTATACACAATGCATTATAATACGCACGAAATAGTGCACGTACGGCAATTGTTTTTGTTTTCCCGCGTTTAAACCTAATTTCAAACGCCGCGCGCGCCGTTCACACAAAATGCAGAGCAATTTCCAAAATGGTTGGCTTTAAAGATTTCATTTATAAAATACCAACGTATACCTTACGATGAGCGTTCTGCAATATTTTGGAATTTTATGTAACTTGTGCTAGATGCGTATTTGTTAATTTCACAAGTCGAGGCGCGGTCACTTCGTCGCCTCATCGATCTTTTGTTCAATGAACCGACATGGAGATCTTCAGTAATCTTAGGGAATTGGATACCGTCGATGTTAAGAATATAAGAAGGAAAAAGCCGCCAGCTCAATAAAAAAAAATCATGGCGGTAGTAGATATGTTTGAAGTTATTCACCTCTACGAAACTTGTAAAATGTGATTTTTTCCCCACAAATAAAAAACTAGATATAGTGTCATGTTTACTTAAACATACAAAACGTTTTTTATAAATGTGAATGTGCAAAATTTTCCGAGTGGCTTATTGAACAAATATGCATAGATACGGTTCATGGTGGTGATAGCACTAACGAAATTTTCCGTTCATGGAGTTATCAGTTTTACAGTACAGGCCTAGGCAGATGGTATCGTCGGCTACACAAGTAATGGCGTAACTCCAGAAATGTCAAAGAAAAATCATTAGTTACATTAGGCAAGATGATCAGTATTAAGCTTCAGCGCCAGTTCAAGGTATCACGCATATGAAATCTAAATCTCAGATGGTGCGAATCTTTTTTTGTGTATCGATGTTATTCTATTCCCTGTAAAATTGTCCAACTCGGAGTCACGCCATTTTCTTATTTGGCCGACAATATGAGAGAATACGCGAGCATTACGTAAAGTGCAACGGTACCCGAGAAAAGGGAATCGTCAAAGGCGCTCCGCCCTCGGAAGCTTTGACACCTCACGATTCGGGTCACAAAGTCCACGTGACAAAGGCGGCTGAAAAATCACTACGCTCTGTGACGCGGCGGTACATTATAATGGATCAAATGGTACCTACTTACAATCCGAGAGGGAATGAGAAAGCGGAGAAAAATATTAAAAGTAATTTTTTAGCGTACATATTTCATTTGTTTTTTTAAGCCAGGGTCTGGTTATGCTGGAAAGCTGCAGAGCAGGAGTGGGAACCAATTTTTATGCATATTGAGGTCGTGAAATTAATAATTGTTGAGGTACGCACAACGGGGTTCAGGGTTTGAATCCCGGCCAAGTGGTTTTTTCAAAGTCATGAGTCATGAGATGTTTCCCCCTATATTTTATTAAAATAAGTCAATCACATGCTTACTGCTATGTTTTAGCGATTTTTAAATGCAATTTTAACGAAAATGAAGTCTGTGTACTTTTATATGAAAATAATTTCAATAAACCTAAAATAAAGATCAATTATTCATAACAACAACATTTTGAACGAATACACATACTTGTAGACAAATTACTGGATTATACCCATGCTGGGCTGATATCAGATATTATTGATATCTCAACAAAGACAGAGAAACTCTGGTAATCACTCAATGATATTAATTATTCTCCCTTTTCTAACACACATTATTTAGCTAGAACCAGTAAAACATACAGCTAATTACCATGACCATGCATCAGCATCTGACCCCAGAAGATTAACGCAATAATGTGGTAGTAAATGAGTGACGTGATTTCACCGCCGCGCCGCCGCCGCGCGCCGACGTGATTCAATTTGTAAATACTATTTTCAAGTAACTCTAAGCTCATAATTTTACTAAAACCACTATGTATACACCTAATTACCATGATACATAAGATCAGGGAAACATGCATCAGCATCCGACCCAAAGGCTTAACGCAATAAAGCGGTACTTAATGAGTGACGTGATTGCGAACCTCATCACCGCCGACGTGATAGGAGAAGAGAGGAGAGATCAAGTGTCGACCCCGTGTGCTGGGTGTGTGTGATAAGGGAAGCACGGGTGGGGCCGTCATCAGTCACGGGGTGCAAGCGGGTCACATCGGACTAATCCATCACACCCCCCCCCCACCCTCCACCCCGGCAACGCTCCGGCGCGAGACATCAAATCTATCAAATGGGACCGCTTTAATACTCGCTGAAAACGGACAACACCGCCACCGCCCCAGGCTAAACGCAAAAAGGAATCAACCCTCTGTGGCCATTATAAAATTATAGACATTTCAACTATTATAGACGTTTGACGTAATGTGATTTCACAATAGTATTTATAAAACTTTACTAAAATTACATACAATAACGCTAGCGGCGATCGTTCAAGGTCACAAACTTAGTGTCTTACTTAAGGGTCATCAATTATACAACAAGCAAAGTTTTAAAACTCCTCAATTCATTTAAATAGTAACTAATGACAGGTTTATTTTCTTTAATCAAAATTCTATAATTTTATTATCTTTTTCTGTACATGTTCATGAAGTACGTATTCATAATATCAATAAGTTTGACAAACATAATCCTTAAGTCCCTCAGAGAGCACGATTTCCCAGTGTGTACTATACCCGAGCCGTTTTCTAGCAGCAAAGTGGTCTTGTCCCGAGTTGAGTTCGGTTTTTACTTTACGTACGAGGGGTGGCTTAGGCGCCGTCCATGAATATTTATAAGGGTAGCCGACAGGACAGCCCCTATCGACCGGAGAAACCAAAGCACACGGAAAAGGTGAAATGGAAAGAAAACCTTTAAAAACACATTTAAATAATTGCACGGAAAATCAGCGTTAATTCTGATAAAGTATTATTGTGTTATTATTGCTGTAGCAACTCAGTTATGATGTAATAAAAGAGCTTTTTTTATAATACGATTTATAATTGGTTAATTTTCGCCGGCATTAGTTAACCAAGGTATAATTTCATTTATGGAGATTACATAAATGTTTACTTAATCATTATTAACGCACTGAATAAGCAAACAAAGAAACTAACATTTATTTAAAAGCAAATGTTTGAAACAAAATTTGCCAAGATCTTACGGTATTTTACTAAGTCGTTTAAAATTCAAAGACAAGTTTGTTCAATAAGACTGTTCCGCCGCAGTTTAGAGTATAATTACCCCGAAATTACTCCTAAGGTAGGAAAGATTTCGCTTTACGTTTTCTTAAGAAAAGGGATTAAAGAACAAACTCGGAATCCATTTAGTTTCCACGTCACATTCAATATAAAGCCAGCACTTTTATCTAGCTGACAAAACACACAATTAAGAAGATAATGCTCAATTTGTTATATTATTACTTTACATTCGGAAAAGTGTGGAAAATAATAGTCCCTAAAACATTCGAACAATGTAAGGATTCTTATTTTGTAGAATACGGCGGCGGCGACGGCGACTTGCGCTCGCGGGGGGATTTAATACAGGTGCTAACAGACAGTGAGCAGAATTTCCGGAGTTTAAATTGCAAAATACGGCAAATCGTCGAACCATTAAGCGGAATTCGAGGCTAAAATATGTATTCCCCGGAAAATAATGCAAACGGCGAATTCCCAGCCATTAATGCGGCAATATTTCACCAATTGTAATGAATTCCACGCTCAATTGGGCAAACGCGAATCGACAGGGCTGCGCTTTAGGTCGCCCGAGCGAGGAGCGAGAAGCTTCGGCGGGAAAAGCTAAGCAAAAAGTCCACCACAGGAATAAATATTTCCGAGGAATAACTTAAAATACTACCGACATCGGGAGAGCACGTAATGAGATATGCAAAGTGAGGAAACGGCCAGAAGAAACAATTCTATCGCCAGTCGGGCCGGGGGTTAACAGCATAATAAATGCCGATATAACCAGAGACAAAACTTTTTCTATTTCAATGAATAAATTTATACAATAGACAGTTTCCTCAGAAGGCAATTAATAACTCGAGTTGCCTTTTAATTGAAAAGTTTCCCTGGCCGTCGTTCGAGCTAACTAACGTTCCCTACACTGATTACTTCGATATCAGAGTACCCGTTCAATTAAGCTGGGATTTAAACAAACAATTTAGGTATCTAATCATTTCGTACTTACTTTTCGTGTTTATTTTTACTTTAAGAT
>JAGVSP010004161.1:0-17869 GCA_022494985.1 Micrasema minimum
ATCTGGCCATTTCATCTCTCCCGGGCGAAAGTTCGCCTGAGCAATATAACACAATATGGCCCCTTGGTCTGAGTGCTTGTCCATCGGTGTGGAAGGGTTGCCCAACATCTACATCTCGCCACATCAATTCCAATACACTTCTTTAGTGAGTAATTTCCCGCGACAGGAGTCTACAATCAACGCTCTTCCACTTAATCTCAGAGATTGAAAAGGGAGACATTAAGTCGAGATTTATTGCGTTAATGCCTACTAATTTTACAAGATAAATCGTAAAAATTATGATCACACCTTTATTACGATTTATACTAATCTTCTTGTTCTTTGCTATGTGCTATTGACATGATTATTACTGACTTTGAGTTGCATTAAACTTGACTTTAATAACTTAAGTAACTTCGTTCACTATCACACGACATAACTTTGGAACGGACCTTACGTACGGACGGGGAGCGTAAGCCTTTTTAGATATTAGCCTTATATTAACAGCGTAAAGTATATACTCGTATGTAAAATTTAAATGAAAATTCAAAATTTACTGTACTTTCAGTTAACATAAACGATACACCGCGTGATAACTTTATACGATACGATGGTAAAAAATATGGAGATCAATCAATCAATCTGACAATTTTTTTGTTCCATTTGTATTTTTCAGTGAAAAAAAGTCATACATCCATTGGGAAGAATTTACTTTATCTTCCACTATCTAATATATTTTAATTATTTTGTTCCCTCTAAAAAATTGAGATTGAGTTAACTGTCTGAAACTTCCTAGGACTAGAGCATGACAAGGAACGGAAGAAAATAGCTTATCTATGTAAAATAAACATCGTTGCAATCAGTGTGCATTTCGTGTATACAAAACATTGATTTTCTTCACTAAAAAAAATTCACACAAATAAAGAAAATAATTTCGTTGTGCTGTAAGAAGATTTCAACTACTTACAAATTTGAGTTTTTCGTAGTGTTTTAATATTTCCATCAATTTTATTATTGACATTCACTGGCCTTCTTTAGGAATAATTTTGTATTCGGTTAAGTTTCCCATAAATATAATATTCACACCTTTCTTCCAACCACATGAAGTAGGCGCCATTAACAAACTCTGAAGGCCGTAACAGCCAGGTGTCTAAAATAATCTACGTTTATCTGTCAAAACCGACGTAAAAGGGTAAAGTAAAGTGTGGAAGTAATACCTAACTATTGTGGGAAGCCGTATGCTGTTACATGAGTAGACGTGTCTAATATGCATAAGTAAATAAAGCATTAAAAACTTGTAATAATATTGAAAGAATTAATCATTGTATGAGAAGGATCCTGACAGTTAAGTTCATTTTCCGCTTTTATTGTACCTTTTCCTAAATACATTTTTGCTGATAAGCAAAAAAAATATTTTTACGGTACGGTTTTCACGGTCTACTTTGAAAATATTTTCTGGTGTTTACTTTAGATTGGTATTTTTTAAATGTTTTCTTATAATTAAAAGGTTTTATTTGCCAAAGAGCCATCTAAAATCACAGAAGTTCCTTTATTTAATAAGATTTCACTAAGGTAGCAAAATTTAGAATAAGGGTCAAATAAGTTCTGCTAACTTCTATTATATTACTATATATATATTGCTGACGACAGAATTGTTAAATCATTTCTTAAATCAATATACCCCGGGCTTAAATGATGAATAATAATTCTATAACGTGTAAACAAGCTTTATCTATAGACAGAACTCAAGAGAACCGTTAACATTTTCCATTAAACGGACCATTTCTTGTCTAGGAATAAAAATAGCGTATCTTATATTTCTACTTGAACAATAAAAAAATATTATTAATAACTTGATTACCGGTAAAAATGTCGCGTTGCATCAGAGGGGTATAACGGGCTAAAGTTAAAACTATTGTTAAATAAATTAATATTATTAGTTTATTAAAAAAATTACAATAAAAATAAATCAAGGAATGATTACTTTACTACGGCATTTTGTTCAAAACCTTTGCATTCTTGATTATGCGGATGACAGTCATTATTATTATTTATTATGGATAATTTATATAGCGCCTTTAAATAAACTCTCAGGGCGCTTATGTACATATAAATACTATTTATTATCTATTAGTGTAATTTTTAAAAATCATCTATGTTTATAAAGTTATTAAATACTGAATGTTGAATTGCTAATTTGGGATTTTATAAAGTGAATATATAATTTATAAATAAACTAGTTGAAATAACACTTTCTTTAATAAAAATAGTAAAAATACCGTACGTATTCTAAAACATCCAAAAAATAGATATAAATTAATTTAAATTAATTTAAATTAATTATCAAAAAAACACTTTAAGATTTTACGTTAAATATTAATGTTTTCTTAAATTATTATTATGGAAGAACACAAATTTGTTTTGCTAAAAAATAATAAGGCAAAAAATAAGATACGCTGCTATTGTTCTGGGCGGGAATGTTTAAGTACCGGGTGTAGTATTCTTGTTTGCCAAATCGATTAGTTTGATTACTGGAGATTTCTGCGTGTACTAATTCCGGCAATATTGCGAATTCCGGATAATTTGTCGGAATTGTTTGCCGAGTACTGAATCCATTCTAGCGAACTCAAGGAGGGCTCATTTAGCTGCACTGTACTCAGCAGAATATCGTCAAGATATCTCGCCCTCATAAACAAGAGTCGCGTATATCACGCTTTAAAAAAAATAAATATATATATATATAAACCACTCACCGACATAAGTGGTTTTATACAAATTTTTATGACATTATATAAACATGTTGGACCACAAAGTTAATGCTTTGAATATTAATAATAAAAATATTTTAGCGCATTGTATACTTGTAAGTGAAATAATTAATATCTGTGCTGGCACTGAAGCGTCAAACTGATGATCTTGCATGATTGTAATACATTAAAAAAAATACGCTGCGCTTGGTGTACCAATGCTGTGTCCTATGCATCATTAGGTGTAGATAAGGGTAAGAAAGAGGAAATAGTAAAAATGAAGTATTTGAATACGAGTAGAATGAATTTATTTTTTACCATCTCTCTTTCACTTGCATGGTCGAAACTTTTATCAAAATTAAGTACCAAATAACTGCGTATCTCTTTAGTACTAGAAAAAATCCGCGTATAAAATTCTTTATAACTTGTCATTTTTTTAAATTGGTGCAGATTCATATGTGCGGCTTTGTGTGGTTCATATTGTGACTTAGTTTTAAGTGTATCGAAATTATGTTTATATTTGTACAATAATTGTACATAGAAATAAGGTATTCTTTAACATTTACTTAGTATTATAATAATTGACAAAGAATATATTTTTTCTCTCATTTATTTAATCTCTAAACTACCCCTTCAGGCCAGAAAGCTCAACAACGGATGGGAATAGCATGACAAAAACCAAGGCAATCACTTTTAACAACGTAACGAAAACCCAGGCTTGAGATGAATCACTTTTAACAACGTAACAAAAACCCAGGCTTGAGATGAATCACTTTTAACAACGTTACAAAACCCAGGCTTGAGATGAATCACTTTCAACAACGTAACAAAACACAGGCTTGAGATGAATCACTTTTAACAACGTAACTAAAACCCAGGCTTGAGATGAATCACTTTTAACAACGTTACAAAACCCAGGCTTGAGATGAATCACTTTTAACAACGTAACAAAAACCCAGGCTTGAGATGAATCACTTTTTTAACAACGTTACAAAACCCAGGCTTGAGATGAATCACTTTCAACAACGTAACAAAACACAGGCTTGAGATGAATCACTTTTAACAACGTTACTAAAACCCAGGCTTAAGATGAATCATTTTAACAACAACGTAACAAAAACCCAGGCATGAGATGAATCCCTTTTAACAACGAAACAAAAACCCAGGCTTGAGATGAATCACCTTTAACAATTGTATGTTGTAATTCATCCGGGCTTTAAAACTGTTTAGCAGTTTAGCGGGAATTCAACCTTATGTATATGTAAAAACAAATAAATAAAATTAAAAAAATTTTTTTTTTTTTTTTTTTTGCCAAACCGAAAAATTCAATTATTGACGTTTTATTAATTTGTAAAAAAATGTTGTATATACCTGTGTATACGTGTTTTTTTCTTAGGACGGCGAATCTTTGTAGGTAGATACCACTGTCGCAAAGAGAAAATTACGGTTAATAGTTACCGAAAGAACATAAAAACCGCAATATCATCATATTGTAATGATGGTATTTACTTACTAAGGTATAAAAGTTTGTTGAATTATAAGAAAAAGCCTCGGGCTTAAAGCTGCCGTTTTGGTAGTTTTTATTTCATTTAAGGTATGGGAATTCTTATTATATTTGCACATTTCTCAATTTGTAAATATTTTTTTCAGGAAACTTCAGCGACAGCGCTGTTTGCTATACTAGCTTGTATCTACATAACTATCAACGATTGAAAATGTGTTGATTTTGCTGCAAAAAAGGTTTAAATCGACGTAAATGACATGACCGAAGAAATATTTAGATATTTTAAAGCGTTATGAATTTTTAAGTAATAGCATAAATTCAAATTAATGCAATAAAAATAATTCTCCTTAAAATCCAGTTTTATTAAGACGCATTATTCATATTTCTTAATCTTGTTTACAAAATAGGCGGCCTCCGTAGCGTAATGGCTAAGACGCTGGACTCACGATGCGGAGGTTCCGGGTTTGATTCCCGGTGAGCACTAAAAAAATCAAAAAGTGATTTTTCTCAAGCCTGGGTGTTTGTGACGTTGTTCCCCTCTGTAATTGGGCCTCCTAGCCTGTTTGAGGTGGTTTTAAAAAACAAATAAATAAATAAAAAGACTTACGTAAAAACTATGTATTGTAATTATTTCCTGCGTAGCGTACATACTACATACATATTACAAATTATAAAATCCCGATTATTTTCCGCCTAAAATAAGAATCAAATAAGTTCCACAACAATTGTAGAAACAGTTCTCCGCTTCACTCGTGAAGTAATTGAGACATCGCTCGTAAAATACAAAATCTACGTAGTAAATGCTACCGCAATTATTTATGTTGAATGTTTGTAAGTATAAATATCTTCCCTTTTTACAGCTAGAGTGCTTAAGAAAATATGCCTACGCAAGATGACATACATTTTGCGGGGATATTTTACACCGAATTATAAATGTCCCAGCGATTATTTAAGCACGTGCGGCGCGGAAGAGCCTTTGGAAAGGTTTTCAAAATTCAACTTCCTGTTAAAATGCGCCCTAATGAAAATTGCTCGCCCTAATGGTACGTAAAAGCGGCGTGTAATCTGGAATTACTCCGAGGAAGGGTTGTTACCTAACGGCCAGTGTTGCTAGGTAGACAAGTATACTATAATATGTAGGCGAAGTGGCGGTTCGTGGCTCCTAGTGGTGGTAGGCCACAAATCGGCAAAATTAGAAAAACATAAACATTCTGAAAATAACAGCAGAAAGGTTACGTATATTGGATTTTGGATGTAAAAATATACAAGATTTTTTCGATTTTTCACCATCGCTGCTCACCACTCGTGAACGTGATCTGCTCGTGTATCTTATTAAAATAAAAAAGTAAAAGTTTTCTTGTTTTTTTTTAAACGCTTTTAAATAATATTTAAAAAAAAAATTATTTAAATACCCTAATATAAAAATCATGCTGAGGTAAATAGACTAACACAAAGATAATATTATAGCCATAGTAAATACATTATATATATGTGCCCCAAACCATGTCATCATTTCTTATATTCACAGCTAATGGTAGATAAGACACTGGGCTGCGATTCCGGTCGTAAACCCAAACGTCACAAGACGCCCATTTCTCGCCGAACTGTCAAATCGCTGTCAAATCGTTTATCTCTAACCTTACTTATTCAACGAATTTGCTTCTCCAAAAATGTTTATCTTTTATGTCTTGTGGAATGCATAGACTTTGAGAGATTCTACTAAGATTCTACTCTACTTCGAAGCCCAAAATCCGATTCAGTGACAGTTGAGTGACAGTTATCAGAATCGCTGAAATGTCTTAAACCTTAGTAGAATCGCAGCGCTGGTCAACTTAGTGTCAGTATTGCGCATATCTAAAATGGTATCGTGAAAAGATAACATTAAAATAAAAATTATTTCATACTGACCAGGCGGAAACCGAACCCACAGCCCGCAGCTCCACAAGCTAAAACGTGTAGATTTAGAAATATGAAATAAAAATTTCTCAAAGTAGGTTAGTTCACGTTGTAGGTACTGAAATTAAGCACAGAATTACTCTTTGTGTATTGGTTTGAGCTTTACTTATCGTTCACCAATCCGCTGTATTTATTTACAGGGCAATTATTGAATTGTGTTTATATGTAATTTTATGGAAAACTTACCACAAAATGTTTAAAAAAAAAATTGTGGGTAAATTGATATTTTTTAAATATGTTACAAGTATTGTATTCGCTAAATAAAACTAGAAATAAGGCACGTGTCTATTTGCCCATATTGAGAAACCGCGCGCCACTGGATAAGTACATAAAGTGTGTCAACCTACTTCTCATCTGCGGTGTTTGCTGAAACTCAGATACGTCATTACACTTCGGAACTCAAATTGTGTAGTATTGTATTACGATGAATTCTGACTTTTAACCTTCTACACGCTTAGGATGTTTTAAGAGTGATAAAATTATTCAAATCAGTCAATTCTGGTGACAAGATTAGTAAAATCTTACGGTTACTCTTTCGTCTTAAAAATCTACAGCCTTTCTTTCAATATCTGTTCAATAAAACAGAGGGTAATTATAATGTTGTTATTATTATTTTCACTTACAAATAAATTGAACTTCTTCCGGTTTTAAGTAATGTACCATATACATTTATACGTGTATTATAAAAAAATCTATCTTTTGATTTAACGAAAATGTACGAGTAATGTATATTTAATAAAACAATATTTTTATATCCCAAGCGTTAAATTTGATGGTTCTTTTGAAAATCTCCATATTTTCTGTTTTCAGATATCGCTAAAAACAAATAAAATGCGATTTGCTAAAGATGTATAAATTTGTATTCCAATTTATTTATACAACCTCGTTAGTGGAAAATTAGATCAAGAACATTATAATTATTATTAAGACCTCCTTGAATTATACTTAAAAGCCTCTAAAACTCCTAAGCCGAGTTAAGTTTAAGTGTTTAGACCAGAGCTCCTTAAGATAGTAATGAAAATTTGCGGCGAGAATAAAAAGAGAGTATTTCTTTTATAAGGCTCATTTTGCGTTTTTTACGATGCCGTAAAAAAGATCTGCGCATTGACAAATAAAAAATGCGTGTCATCTCAGAACTTGGGACTGTAAATAGTTACATTGAACCACCTTTGAACTTGATAGGTAATCTCTAATGTTCAAATTGTTCTAATAAAAATATGTCATTGGTAGAATGTTTTAAAAAATGTGAAACAAACATATAATTAAAAAGAAATCAATATACTACTACTACTTTTCCTTACCTGCACTCATTGATACACCAGTTGCTCAATCACAGATAACTATCGACGTAGTTAAAACCGTGCTAACCACGTGCTAGCCCTAATTGATCACAGTGACATTCGTTCGATACCGTGGTATCGATAGCCGAGCATAGCCGATCTGAGCCGAGCGGGGCCGATGCAAGCGATATCGCGGCCTTATGTCCAAACGTCAAATCATATTGTCGGATTTTTTATTATGTCGACTGCTTTTCTCAATATTTGGCTTGCCGAAAACCGGCTAAGTTAATAAAGATTGAATGAAGATTTGTGCTGCAAAAAAATGGCTCGCGACTAGTATGCGCTCGTTTAATAATCCCGAAAAATAACTTTTAACGCGTGTTCCATTGTGATCGCGAAAACGTTAAACATCTATGGGTAAAAAAATCGTTATCACGTCGCTTATTACCGATCGGTACTGATCTGTGATAAACAGTTAAGTGAATATTATGCTTCAGCGACAGTCCAAGGTATTATTATATATTATATGAAAAATTTTAAGTTAACGTAGCTAGGTACTGCAAAAAAACAAATATGAAATTTAAAAAAAATTGTTGATTTTTTACACGGGTTGTTACAGCTCAATATTGGATTGGAAAAAATATATATTAGAAACAAAATATTCAATAAGGATATTTGATAACTTTGAGAATTCATTAGTCAGATTAAATTTCTTTCAAACTAAAAGGTCGGCCTTTTTGTAAGGAATTTTAAATACAAACTTATTTAAATTTATTATGTAAGAAAAATTGTGGAAATTTGGAACGGTTTTACCCAAAAAGTTTTTAGTGAATTGTGGGCATGTTTTCCAAAAAGTTTTGTATGGTTGATTTAAGTTTTGTATTGTAGGTATTTTTAGTATAATTTTATAATATTTTACGCATTTTAATATTATATTTGGAAAAATAACAACAAAAAAAATCGGGCTACTTTTACATTTCCCTGTGATGCTTAATATAATAATATTCTTAACTCAATGTTTTGTAGTTTTCCATAATTATGAAATTAAACAACTTTTGTATTTTTTAACACTCCAACCGGTTTCGGAGACACTACTCCTTCATCAGGGATTTGTATAATACTCGTAATATAATACAAATCCCTGATGAAAGAGTAGTGTCTCCGAAACCGGTTGGAGTGTTAAAAAATAAAAAAGTAGTTTAAAACAAAAGTTGTTTTTAATTTCATAATAATATTCTGTTACGAGGTGTGCCAAGGCTAGAAAAAAAATGTTTTGCCCTACTCATAACATGTTACCAAGTTAGCGGCGCACACTAAATACGGCTACAAAATTGAAATTGCATGTTTTTTTGCTTATTTATTTTCGCATACACGAACATAATTTTTTTTCTAATCGTACACAAATAAATAACAACAACCCTTAATAAATAAAAACATTTGCTTTTTGGCGAATCCGTTTATTATGCGTTAATGAGAACGATACCTGACTTTGAGGTTGTAAAATAAGCGGATAACGACTTAAGTACCGGTTTCGCGGCATAATTTAAAAGGTGCTTCATCTCCAATGTTGTCTTCCTAGGAAGCAAACTGATCCAAATATGAATTTATTGCGTTAATAATAGTTAACGTTCCATTCTATTTTCAAGTTTAAAATGCGAGTATTGATTTACGGTACCACGCAACTTTTCCCTATTTTCAATTATAAACCAGTTTTAAATTATTCGATATAAAATATAGTTGGACGGTTATTTTTAAAGCCTCCATGGATTAAAAACGATCAAGATCACTTCGCGTGGTGTATAAATGCAGATAAAGGAATGTTGTTGTAGTAATTTATATAAATTATTATACATATAATTTTTATATAAAAAACGGCGGAAAATAGAGTTAATGTAGATTATTTCAAATCTCACAAAGTGCTATTGTCTACTACTACTTCTTTCCGCACCAATGGTGCATAGGGCACTGCATTAGTACACTAAGTGCAGTGTATATTAATATTTTTTTATTACATGGCGATTTAAGCCTCGTTTAATATACTAATACTTATACCTAAAACTAGAAATTTCTTGGGCACCATTATTTATTGTAAGGTGTTCTTGAATATAAATGTTAATTATCACCGTAAGATTTTTGTTTAGCGTAAAATAGTAAATTTAGGTATTTTTCAGGATCCAACTCCTATAAAAATAGAAAATCACGAAAAATCCTTAGTAAAATAGCAACACTAATATGTAAAACCAATATACTGAAGTGAATGCAATCTTAACCTTATCCTTACTCGACTAATGGGGATGGGGAATGAAAAAAATTATCAAGTATTTCTTAATACATATTTTGTATCTTTTGAGTTTCGTGGTATCGAGTACACGTTTATTTCCTAAACATCGCATGACGAAACTCAATGATAGTCCAACAAGCTAAGTGACTAACTGATTGTTATCTCTTCCAATATCGTGATACGGAAATATGCAAAGCGAATGAATATTTAAACAAACATTAGTCGACTGGGTATTGTGTACGGGGCCGGCACTAACTTTAGCACGGTATAAACTGAAAAGCTCTCCGCTTTCGCAAAGGTTAAGTGAAAAACGTTATTTGCGATTCATTAGATATCCATGCAAATAATTCGTGATGTTGGTGAAAATTAAGATGATTTAAGCAAATTTTGCTGGCCTCAATAAACGTTTGACTAGAATGTATCAATTAAAAATCAATATACCTACAACTACATGCAAACCAAGTGTGCAAGGAAAAAGATTAATAGTGTGTTGAGGGGAAGTGAAAAAAAAGTTTTAGAAAAAAGTGAATGATTACGGGTTACATACATATTAAGAGCATACTGTACCACGTGACTCGCGGCCGCTTTTCCCATACAAATGTATTCCTCGATTTTCTCCCTTGAATTTCACATTAGAGCAATGATTTTTTTCACACATTTTTGATATCGACCAGATGCGTGTTTGCATTGTCTTATTTTTTTTATATTTTATTTGCTATAGGCGATAAATAAATGATAAAAACATACGACGATAAAGACATGCATCTGGTCACTTTCTGAAATATGTTAAAAAAATTATTGCCCTTATGTCAAATTCCAGGGAGAAAATCGAAGAATACGTTTGTATGGGAAAGCGCCGGCGTGGTGGAGTATGAACTAAAATGCATATTAAATTTAGAATGAACATTTTTAAAAACGCAGAAAACTTCCGTGTCAATTGTCATCAAGCGTTTGCATGACTGGGCCATGGGCCATATACTACGTATGTCTCCCGAGAGCCTTAAACTTGCTTGCTTATTTTATAAGGCATCCGGTTCCCATCGTCCTGGACGTCCTTACATCAAAGCTACCGAACGCAGACCTGGCATGGTACTCAGGAATTGGCGGCTGATCTTGAAGCAGCTTGGAAGCAGTTTGTGGAATACGTAATATGTTATACAGTGGGAGCGGTAATGGATTGTCGTAAACGGAATTTGGAAGTTTTGGTCTATATAATTTGTTATACGCTATAAATGATTGAAATAAAAATAATTCGCCGAATAAACAATTTTGTTTATTTATTTATCAACTACCTCCTCAGGTCAGGAGGTTCAATAATTTTAGGGACAAAATTACACAGAAATATTACTTTTATGATTTTAACAATCTTAGCGGTAACCGTACCCAAAACCTCCTAGGTGAGAGTAGTGCATCGTGATGACTACGCTACTGGGGCCACCGTCGCGTCTGTTTGTTTCGGAAATTGGTACGTAAAGGTAAAATATCTTTATTTATGTTGAAAATTCATTATCAGACAAAGCTTTTACAACTTTTTGTTACATTGTTATTTATTAAGACGAACCTTATAATTAGGCTGGATGTTAAATCTTTCTCTTAAAAACATTTTTAGATGTTTCTTTTTTGTAAATACAGGGATTTGTTGGGTCTTAGACACAGAATAAAAAACTGAAATAAACTCGCATAAAAGCTTGAAAAGAAGAAAACGATCGAATCCGAAGAAAGGTAACGATGAAATTGGATAGCTTAGAAAACGTATTTGAAAAAAAAAAAGTATCGAGAGAATAAAAAGGGCGATTCAATTAAAATGCTTCTGCTACAAATCTAATGGCGAATTCACTAAAAAGTAGAAGAAAAATAATCTCACCCATATTTTCGAAAATATTTCACGAAAAACTTTTTTACTGTACGAAATAAATCCCGAGCTCTCATTCCGTAAAAACCTACAGAACGTTCACGACAAACAAATTGTTTTCTCTGGATATTTGGAGAAATTCGTAGAGGAACATTATTGTATTCCATATCGTCAATGGAAAAATAGAATTTCAGATGTTTTTGTGAAATCCATGTTTAGCTAGGCATATATTTGCACAAGAGGAACTTTATTTTGTTTTTTGATGTGTGAGCATTTCAATTTTGCACACACGAATTCATTTGGAAAAAACTTCAATATGTTCATTGAAACATTAAAATGATATGTACGTTTTCAAGGATACAAATTGTTAGTTATTGATTAAAGCAATAATTTATGCTACTAAAAACAAAGTATAAGTTGGGCTTTGACACAACATATAAGGTTTCAGTAAGAACATTAGAATTTTGTGATGAAATACAACACATAATATTTATTGATATATATCGGGCTGAAATGTATTCCAGTGGTAGTCAACATGTTAAATATGTTGTTCGATCTTGTTCGTATGACCACCGCAGGCAGCGTTTGTTTCTTTGGAGCCGATTTTCCACCACATTTCGTCATAAATGTTGGCAATTTCCCGTTGAATATTATTTCTGAGCTCCCATAATACACCAACGACATAACATAATCGCACGAAAATCCCATAAAAAAATCCAATGGATTAAAATCGCACGAGCGAGGTGACCATTCTACAGGAACATTTCTCTAGATTACGCGATTACAGAATTTCCCCTTCAATAGATCTAATCCGCCTCTGAGAGATCGCAAATATTTTGAACGCCAAAATGTAATCGCATGTCTTTTGCGTCTTGCGTCATTTAAATTTTTTAAATCGGACGACATCCTGCATCCCAACTTTTCGATCGAACCCGACCATCTTCATTTTCTGGGAAAAAAAGCGTCCGCCATCTTGGATACAAACATACAAACAGACGGATTTTTCCGCTTTAACATAGTTTAATTAATTATTAAACCAGCTATGTACCTATGTGCCACGTGGCATCATATTTTTGAAAATACATTTTATTGATGTCAAATTAATCTTATTCTGGCCAGTAATAATTTTCCTATTTGGCACGATAGTGAATAAATTGTGTGGCAAATAATAATTATCAATTATAATGTATCAAAGGCAGCGTTAACGAGGTTTTCATAAAAGGTTTATACATATTTAAAGAAGATTTGTTTCTTTGCTGCTAATCCCGACTTCCTTTTTATGTCCTTTGATTATGGTAAAAAGGATAAAAAGTGAAATACGGGGCACTAATGGCGAATGTTGATAAATAAGGGTCCAGGATAATCTAAGACGAAAAGAAAGGAATATCCTTGGCAATTTGCTTTGTACGAAATCCTACTTTTGGTTGATATTTGTAGATTTTAAATCAAGTTCTTTTAAGATTAACATTGATAAAGAAAAATTAGGAGTTGTCGATGTCGACAAAATATCATTATTTTTGGTAATTTTTTAATAGTGATTTTTGATAAAACTCTATTTAAATTTCAATTTAACAAACTAATTTTTTAAAAATTTATAAATATTTTATCGGACTTAAGTTTCATAAAGAATATGAAAAAAAAAAATACAAATAAACAGTTAAACTGAATTTGGCAGGTTGAGATTGAATTAACAATAAAAATATTGGTAATAATTAACAAAAAAGCGGTCATGCGAAAAGTCGGAATAATCGACGTGCGTTCATAAGAAGATGTATGAATGTGGAGGAAGCAAGGAAAGTGTGCCGGAACAGACTGGTGTGACGTCCTATCCTCTGCCTACCCCTTCGGAAAAATAGCGTGATTGTTAGTTAGTTAGTATATTGGTAATTAATTTTATGACGTAATATAATGAGATAATAATAAAACCGCATTTCAGAGTGTAGTAATATCCCTTCTCGAAGTACTAAGATACTACTACAACTTTATTCCCTTATCCGTACCCAATGGTGCATAGGGCACTGCATTGGTAGACCATGTGCAGTGAATCTCGATTATTGTATTTATTACACAAAAGTAGGACGACGAGTCTTACGCTTCAGTACCAGTCCAAGGTATCACACATGAAATATTAATATGAAAATATCGTGTAAATAAATATTTTCAATCGACCCCCTACAAGAATTGAACCCGCGACCTAATGGACGGCAGCCAAATGCGCTGTGAACGAGGGGGAGATAAGATATCTATGTTTTTTTTTTTTTAATATTCGTAATTTGTTCAAATAAATTTGGAGGGTACGTAGCCCTGCAGGGTACACCCGCTTGCACAGCGCGGGTGTATACTGTGCAAATGATGTGTGGATGAACTGGGTGAGAATATAAAAGAGTCAAATAGTTTGATATGCATCTAGGCGTGACTAATCGAGACAAATGTTATTTTTATTACATGTCATTTTTTCAACGACCCATTCTTATATAATGCATTCAAAGCTTCGGAAACTAAAATTTATTAGAATTGGCGTTTCCGTGCAAATTTTCTAAAAATATACGCTTCCTAAGGTTAATTACATAACACCACTTTCTATCGAATTCCAACTTTTAAAGACTCCAGCCACTTAGGACAATACACGAAACGTGTGACGTAGATGTCTAGTGATGACGTAGATGCCTATTGATGACGTAGTGAGTGACGCAGTGGGTAATTAGACACCTCAGAAACGGTAGTATTTTTCAAGTATGGAATGTTTCTTCTCTGAAATTCTTGTTCGAAGATTCAAAGCCCTGTATTTATATTATTTTCTTTCTTTTCTCTTAATCTTACCTGAATGTGCATAGAGAATCATGTTGTCACAACAGGGAATATATTTATAATTAGCATTGAGAGTTCATTGAAATAAAAATATGTTTTGAAAACCTTAAATATTCGCAAGAAAATATTTATACAGATTAATCATTTTCATTCATTCCTTAATCCATCAAATTAGATGCTATTGACAAAGTGTATACATCGTATAAACGTTAACTTGAAATTGATGTGAAACAATACGTTTTACGTATAAAAGCCAAACACGCAAATAAAGAATTAGTCTTACTCCAAAAAACACGATAATTACTTCGAATCGTTTTACTAAATGCCCCCCCCCCTTTAGGGCTATGAATAATTTAAGTGTCGGTGTTCGTAAATAACAGTTTTTAAATATTAGAATAATGAGGAATTACATTGGATAGTTTGGGGTGTTGGTCGTAAATAATTATTCCTTCCTTTCTTTCCTTTATATGTACCTAATGGTGCCTAGGGCACTATATTGATGTACATAGTATTACTACTACTTTGCCTATAATTACCTGCAGTAATTTAAGTAAAATCCATAACAACTATTTCATCACTTCAGCGGCCTCCGTAGCGTAATTGTTAAGACGCTGGACTCACGATATGGAGGTTCTGGGTTCAATTCCCGGTGAGACACGAAAATCAAAAGTGATTTTTCTCAAGCCTGGGTGTTTGTGACGTTGCTCCCCCTATGTTATTGGGCCTCTTGGCTGTTTAGGTGGTTAAATAAAAAAATAAAAAGATAAACAAATCGTGCATAGGGCACTGCCTTGATATACCAAATACATATAATGAATCTTGATAATTTGTTGCATGAAGGTAAGATGATCAGTCTTAATCTTTAGTACCAGTCCAAGGTTAATTAAGGTACACAAAGTACAGTTTTTCTTAATCACTAATCACGTATAATTGTATTGATGCATGAGGATCAGTTTTACGTCTTTGTGGCTGTCCAAAAAAAACGTGAATAAACCTAGGTATAGTTATGTAAGTACATATGGATGGAAGTGGAAATATGAGAAGTCAGTAAGATCTTATGTAAGTACATATGGATGGAAGTGGAAATATGAGAAGTCAGTAAGATCGGCGAGTGAGCAATAGACAATGCATGATTATGATGGAAACCAGGACCGTTTGCCAGGATAGAGTGGTGTGGCGTTCTAATCTTTATGGGAAAGTGACGTGACAGTTATTTTTGTTATTCACGTGTCGAATTATAATAGCGAGATTCTTCTTGTACGTTGTAATAATGTTTTCAGTACAAGATATCAATTATTATGAATTTTACAAGCATTTCAAACACAAATATCTGCAAAAAGGTCAACAAAAATAGAAATTGTGGCAATATTTGAGAACGCTGGTATACGCCGATATTAATTTGTTTAAAAAAGTTAAGAGAGAGAAAAAATAACAATTATTACTTTTGTATCATTAAACAGCAACTAAAGTATTCAAATAATTATGTAAAAAGTTTAGAAAAACTGAATTTGTAAAAACATTTATGCAATGTCTATGTTACCTAAGATAAGGAATCAAAACGGCTTTCGTTTAAAGACTTTTTAAAACGTTAGATTTATATGCGGAATAAAACAGGCTATACTCTCTCTTTTTAACCCTTTATCCGCAACTAACGGTGCTTAGGGCACTGCATTTATTTTTTAAGCTTCCTCTACTAATCGGATGTCAGTGTGCTAAAACATAAAAAACAAGATGTTGGAAGGAGGAATTCGAACCTGGATTCTAAATCCAAATTCTGTGACTTTAACTACAAGACCACATTATTTTATTTTAATATAATATCTATGACCATTATGTACTTCCAGAGAAAAGTATTTTTTACTCAAGGGAATAATGACAGAAAAAAATCGTATTGGATCATTTGATGACGTTAAAAAGTAAAGTTTTTATTATTGATGATAAAAAACTTTCACGTCTTTTCGGGAAACGATAGTGAAAGTGTAAAAATATTCGTGTGAACATGATTTCTAAGACAGAGTTTTAAAAAATTGTTCGTGTATATTGAAATGTAAATTCATGTACCGTAAGCTTTCATTCATTTGAGATAAAACATTTCATGCGAAATTGTAAAATTGAACAAGCATTTGTAGTATTATAGATTATTTTATTTAAAATAATTATACCCACATAAAAATTAGACTGTACTTAATTTACTTGCTGCCAACAATAATTTACAGTAGTAACAATAAAATAAATTATTTTTAACACGAAATGAAATTGACCACGCTTTTAGTAAAAAATACTACATTCACGAATACGCGGAACTCTGAAAAAGGATGTAAAAATAAATTTTGAAATGTTTGGTACTTACTTAAGAAACTAAAAAATCCTAAAAATACCACCACTCGTCCACTAACACTCACTAAATAAAAAAGTTTAAAACAAAATATGAAACTTTAATTCACAAAATATCACCACAAATTTCTCGCAAAACTTACAGCGTACGTAATACCTAGGTATTTAGTTAAATTTCAGTTGCGTAGCGCGCTTTCAGATGTAGGTATATACCGGTATATTTCTATAAGGGTACGTCCGGCTTCAGAGGCAGGTCGAGCTAAACTAGAGAATGTTGGGAAACGCATGCGCACTAGGCCAGAACTACCCCGCGCTCCACCTACCTTTAGAAATTTCCCAACCCCCTCACAAGTTCAACAGAACGAGGGAAATCAAACATGTTTTCTATTTTACTGATTAATTTAATTTATTTATTAGATGTATGACAGACGTTTTTGTACTGTTTATGTTTATTCAACCGCGTGAATGTGTCTGATAAGTCTGTGTTATAATAGTTTGTATTCGCGATATTTATGTTTATGTATGATTCAATTAGTTAGGATTTAGGCTAAGATGCGTCCACTTGTTGCGGATTTTAAATCGAACGTTTGGTTGGATTGAATCTCAATGTGTTTTCGCTGTTTTTTATAAGTTTGTTGTTGTTTATTACTAGCGAGATTTGACTGCCTATTATTTATCGAGGTGTATTAAAAAAACGAACCAACTGTGACCAAACTTATCATCACAGCAATAAGCACAATATTTTCAAACTAAATTAAGGAAGAGTACTCTAAAAATCTTGCAAAAATAATACACATATTTCATTATATTTACTACGAAAATTGAAATAACGATATTTAAAAGGATCGTAAAGGTACTATTTAAATTTGATACATTTTTTAAAACAGATGTATCTCAAATCGAGCTTTTTTGAGTTATGTTGTAATTTTTGTTCTCAACATTTTCAGTGAATCATTTTCCCTGTTCTAATTTAGGATTTATCCAAAATGTAAATCTTTCGTACTTAAAGATTGGTATTGTTACAAAAATAATTGACTTAATTCTGAATAGAATTAAGTAAGAATTGAAAACAAAGGATTGATGAGGGTGCACTTTTGATTATTTTATGAAAAGGAATTGATTTGTTAT
>JAGVSP010004162.1:0-28189 GCA_022494985.1 Micrasema minimum
AAACATTTTGTTTTTCAAAATCGTCTCAAAACTAGACATGGATTCCTGCTTGACTTACATCTATTAAAATAAAGGAATTGATATTTTGCTGTGTATAACGAAAAAAATCAAAACACTTTTAATTTTCGACTAGAAAACTATTGAAATTCTTTCAAAACATAGGAACTAATCTTTTCAATTCGCAGCTAAGCGTTTTTGCTTGTAAGGCCACGATTTACCGTACATACGTAGTCAGTAAATGTGGAAACGCAGTGGCGTCCCAGACCTTGGGGGTGGAGCAACACGCATAAGCTGTTAACCCTTAATGAGTTTAGCCTTGCTAGAGGTCAACAACTGGAATAGTATTTTACAACCCTTTACAAGATCCACATACTCGAATCATAACAGTGGGACAGAATCTTTGACGTAAAAATTAAAAGGTTTCGAAAAGGGTTTATACAGAGGGTGTAACAAAACTCGATGTACAAGCGGGAAACCAGTGAATCTACATCGTATTCGGAGACGATTGTACAGTATGACTTTTTAATCTGAGCTTGAAAAAATATTTTTTTCTTCTCACAAAAGTTTTTATAAGTATTGCAGATTAAACAAAAATTGCTCAAATTCTTATTAAAATGCGTTATTTAATATTGTTTTAATATTTGATTTATTATTAATTTGATATTTGATAACAGTTTGCAAAAAATAATCGAAAAAAAAATCTACTTCGTATTCAATTTTCTCGAAAACTAAGGGTCAAATCAAAAAAATTTACTCTACAAAATCGACTCCAAGTATGATGTAGATTCACTGGTTTCCCGCTTGTACATCGAGTTTTGTTACACCTGTACAGTTAAATCTATGTATAGAAAAACTGAATTTTATTTTTTATATCCCTACAGAGATGAGGTAGAATTTTTTCACTTAACCCAGCCAATGACAGGTCATAAGCCCTGTAAACGCTCGAATATCCATACTCCTGAATTTGAAAAAATTCTACCTTATCTCTGTAGGGATATAAAAAATAAAATATACACCTACTCCCATGTCTTGGGATAAAATCCAGATTTGTGTACAAGTATTTGAACACGACCCAAAAGTGTTTAACTAAATTTTATTCGCGAAGACAAAACTTCAATTAAGATTTAGACTCCAGTAGCATTTTAGAAACATTATAAAATAAGGAACGTATAAGGCTGTGTTTGTCAGTTTTTTAAAACGTAAACATAAATTTACTTTTCAGACTAAAGTTCTTTTATATTTGAGATTACATTATTATGAAGTGAGATTTTTCAAAATATTTCTTTTTCTAGAAGTAGAATTTTAAATTACACTAAATCAAAAAAGTCAACATTTAGGAAATCGCACAAAACAATTTTATTTCGGTACGTACTGTTTCACTGTTTTGTCCGCCTCGTAGCATATGTGGTTACCGTGCATCAACAAGAAATATTTAATTACTTGTGATTTTCATATGCCAGTTTATACTCGGTCAAAACAAAATGCCGACTCCTTAATTCCTGTATTGTGCCGGTGCTCCTTTATGGATGCGAATCCTGGCACCTCACAAAAGCTCAGAATGCTCGCTTGTTGAGCTTTGAGAATAAGTGTCTGAGAAGGATTCTAGGCATTAGGTGGGGTGACTTCATAACCAACGGTGAAGTTAGGGAACGGACGCAGCAACCTCCAATACTGGAGTCGTGAAGATGCGGCGACGGACCCGGCTTGGGCATGTACTCCGGATGCCTCGGGAGAGCCTGAACCCGAGCTGCCTCTTCTTTACGCCTGCAGGATCCCGCCGTCCTGGCACACCGTCAATGACTACGGATGTATTCGGTGGAGGTGATGGATGCGGGCCTGACGTGGGAGGAGGCGAGAGAGCTGGCTGGTGACAGGGTCTCCTGGTGGGATCTAGTGATGTCCACATGCTCCACAAAGGAGCGAACGTGGCAAAAGAAGAAGAAGAAGATTTTCATATGTGAAACCTTTCATATTAATACTGAAGCGTATAACGAGATACACTGATTTTTAAAGAATACTAGATATTAATTTTTTGCCAAGAAAACGGTACTGAATAAGTAAATATTATGCTATCTCAGATTCCAGAGAGGCTAAGAATTAGACCCATGTCTTAAGTGACAATCCTAACCCACAATTAACCCTCATCATACCCACTACTGTTTAACACTAGAAATATTCAAATACGAGTATGTTTAGTTTGGGTCTCTAGAGCATTCTGAATCTAATGTCTTAAGCTCGCTTTATAGGGGATAGAAAACTGTACAGTTTCTTGTGCAGTTTGTAAACTGTCCCGTATACGGGCTTTATAAAGCGAAAACTGTATTGGATATTGAATGACGCCCTTTGGCTGACCTGACAGTTAATTTTTTTTTGTAAACGTTTAAGTATATATTGGTGCGATGGTTAGTTACTAATAAGATAATTTCAAACAGTTTTTATCATTGTTACATCAACAAACCAATCAGTTTTAACCAACAAATTTTTTGATACATTTTTGTAATCTTTAAAACAGTCATTAAATTGACTTGATTTTATCTTCACTGTATAAATAACACCGAAGTGAGGCAACGGACACAGCAACTCTTGGTATCTACTGTCATCCGGCGAAGGCGATTCAGTTGGCTAGGCCATGTACTACGTGCGCCTCCCGAGAGCCGCCACCATGCTTGCCTATTTTACAAGGCATCAGGCTCTCGGCGTCCTGGTCGTCCACTGTTGACAATTCGTCGGCAGTTTGCGTCAGAGCTGCGAGGCGTGGACTTGACATGGGAGGATGCACGGGAGCTGGCGGCCGATCGCCTGGCCTGGAGGCAGTTTGTGGATTCCATATGCTCCACATAGGGAGCGGATATGGTATGATGACGATGATGATGACGTAATAATAAATGAAAATAATATTTTTTAAAAGTTATTTATTTGAAAAATTTAATTAAATTTTTAATGGAAAATTAACCCAAGAGTACTCTGCGTCTGATAACTTCATTTAACGTCAAAAGATATTCTCAAAAGATACGTTTGGCTTCTAATTTAAATAGTTCTTTGAGATAGTATTAAGAGTATTTGAAAGGAAGAGTCTAGTTCATATTTTATAACTAACTAACTAACTAACTATCACGCCATTTCCCCGTAGGGGTATGCAGAGAGGATAGAACGCCATACCACTCTGTCCTGACATACTTCCTTCGCTTCCTCTACATTCATACATCTTCTCATGCACATATTATTCTGACTTTTTACATGTCCACTTTCAAGTACTTGTAATTGGTCATGCCATGTCTTTTTCGGCCTTCCTCGGCTTCTACATCTAGGCACACTTGCATTTAAACTTATTTTAGCCGTTCTTTCATCACTCATTCGCTCCACATGACCAAACCATCGTAAAAGCCCTTTCTTAATTTTGTCGATCATGCTTATCTCAGCCTTGCACTCTGCTCTAATTTCGACATTTGTACACCTATCATACATAGTCTTACCACACAGAGAGATGACATTTCAGCATTCAGTCTACTTTCATCCTTCTTTTTCCAACACCACGCTTCACTACCATACATAAGGGTTGGTACCAGAACTCCGTTGTGTACTGCCAATTTTGCTTCTTTCGATAAGTTCTTATTTGCCACTATTGTTTTTAAGGCACCATTAACTCTATTTCCGGCACTAACCCTTCTCTCAATGTCCTTATCCACATATTTTATGTATTATATAAAATGCTAGAAAACTATTGTTTATTTAGATTTTTTTTATCAAAAATCATGTTATGTGTTAATACTACAAAATAATATTTAGGATTTCCATAGAGCGAGACGTTAAGCGAATTTCGGTCGAAAATTAAATTAGCTCCAGGGTATATTTTGGGTTGACATTTGTACGAAAACGTGTTCATAATTTATTTGGAAATAAAGTAATAAATTCACGTCTACGATAATCTTGTGTACTTATATTTAAGTTTAGTTACGCAAATATACAAATCGACTTGGGTATTTTATGAAGAAAATTGTAAATATTCATTTGAAAACGCTTGTATAATACCGCCTACGCTTAATTTATTTCTCGCCTGTCATTTTTCTAGCTCATTTGTTAAATTTATTGACATTTGTACAAAATAATTAGCATTTTATTTTACGAATTCTAACAAAATTACTTGGATTTGAGTTCCCATCTAAATAAATGTGTAATATGAGTGCATATTTATGTTACACACTGTTGTAATACAAGGTGTAACAAAACTCGATGTACAACCCGAAAACTGGTGAATCTACATCGTATTTGGAGACCATTGTGTAATATGACTTTTTAATCTGAGCTTGAAAAAAAATTTTTTTTCTTCTCACAAAAGTTTTCATAAGTATGGCCGATTAAGTAAAATTGCTGAAATTCTTATTAAAACGCTTTTTTTTTTTTTTTTTGTGGATAGTATTGATTTTACTGAATACACGATATTTGATAACAATTTGCTAAAAAAATCAACTTCATACTCAATTTTCTCGAAAACTAAGGGTCAAAAAAAAATAAAAAATCTCCAAAATCGACTCTAAATATTATGTAGATTCACTGGTTTTCCCGCTTGTACATCGATTTTTGTTACACCCTGTATAGAATATGTAGATAATGACTAATGACCATATTTATTTTTTATTATTTTATTTTTATTGAATTTTTATTTACTGACTTAAAGTCCATTTCATATAGGGAATGGTTTCCAGTCTGAAGATGAAAGCGCTAATTAGTGAAATAAATATAAGTGGAAAAGTACCTACCAAGTATTTTTTATTAAACGTTCATGAGAATAACCTAAAAATAAATGTAAATATTGATATTTTTAGTAATAGTCATTGTGAATTTAGCACGATTTTGAATGCAACTAACTAACTAACTAACCATCACGCCATTTCCACGAAGGGGTAGGCAGAGAACATAGAACGCCACACCACTCTGTCCTGGCATACTTCTCTTGCTTCCTCCACAATTCATACATCTTCTCATGCACGCACGTCGATTATTCCGACTTGTTTACATGCCCACTTTCAAGCACTTGTTTTACTTGATCATGCCATGTCTTTCTCGTCCTTCCTCAACTTCTACATCCAGGCACAGTCGAATCATATATTTTTTTAACCGTTCTTTCATCATCCATTCGCTCTACATATTGTCATGTTATTTCCGCATCGAGTGTGAAAATAACACTCCTAATTCTGATCTGACCCTAAATCGTGTTTCAATTAAATTATTTAATAATTTAGGACAGAAATTTAACTTTTGACCCCTTAATTTTAATTTATTTCGCTACCACAGAAATTTGCTCTATGGTAGCGAAACGTCATTGCTCGTGGTTTGTTTCTCTGCTTTTTTGGCGGGAAAGCGACCATGGCGAGAGACGGAGGTCTGTTCTTGTTCCAGCCTAGGAGCCGTGATTTATTAAAATCACGGCACAATTAAACTAGGGAATTATGGCGTAAACCGTCAAAATTCCCTTTTTCTATCTTACCTATCCACTTATCCACCACTCTTCGGAGTGTAATATATTTGACATAATATTGGAAATTTAGATGACCCTAAACACTGATCGATGTTTAGGAGTTATGTGCCTTGGTCCCAGGCCGATCGGTGCTTTTAAATAACACAGATTTCATCCGGAATCTGCATTTCACATGTGGTTGAAATGCTGACCACATGTAATATTTTACCAACAAAGATGCTTCAATGGAAAGATTTATTAACTTTAACAGCGTGCATTCCCTGATGATGGAAAATGCACAATAACTATACCTGGATTCTTCATTTCATCATAAACTACTGTAAATTCCCAAGATGCTACCTAAAAATACCTTATTCATTTCAATACTCTTCAACTGCATTTTATATTTTCTATCACTACTACGATCATCAATTATTCTACGCATCATTATTTTATAAGTTTAAGTATGAATGGCTCTGACTGGTGTGGATTTTATACTTAAGTTTGAAATATTTGTTGTTCTACTCTTTTACTATATTACTTACTAAATTTATTACATGTATTCTTACCGTGCCTCACACAAAACAAAAGCATCTTGTTAAACTTACATTATATATATTATACATACTGAAATTCTATAAATTTGTTTTTATTTACATTCTGAAACCTGTGGTGTTATAATCCCCATGTACTCTTGGTATTATTTATAATTTTTGTGAGTCTCTCTCTTACTGACTGAGTGACGCTGGTGAACGCGGGGGGCAAAGAGCAAATCAGGTCAGTCTCTTATCCTCCACGTTACAATATATTAAAAATACATAGTATAAATTTAATTTAAGTAACTTCTTAAATTTAATTTTTTACTTTACATATGTGTCCTTGTGTAATTTAAAAGTATGCTCTGTATTTCTGTAATTTGATGTACAATATACATATGTAATGGCTGATTGTTGAATCACCAATAAAATAAAATAAATAAATAAGTTGTTTTAACTGAACTCCTGAACCTGCGAAAATATGGAGAGACAGCTGGGAGTCAACATCCCGCGAGACGTGACAAATACTCCTACATACTACATACCCTAAGTTCTATTTTGAGAATAAGAAATGTTAAAATGCACTGTTGCATGATGCACTTTTAGAAGCAATTTCAATAACCTGTTTAAGTTTCCTAGCCTAAGTTGAACTCGATAAAGCTCTCGTAAGTTTTCCCGAACTTATAAGCGATGGTTTATGGTACCAGTAGTACATTATTGGGAAGTTCTGAGACGGTACAAGACTTGTTATTAAGTTCGTGCTTACCTACTGTATCTTAGCTAAGCGTTTCTATTGAAAAATACTTGAGAACGAAACATGAATACTTTTATAGGTAGCGGACGAGAACTTTTATATTTGACATGATACCGTCTAATAAATCGATGAACGCCGGCTGCACTCATTGTCACGTTCCGCCTGAGCCGAGTGTGCATGCGAGAGCGCGGAACAAGCGATAGAGAGGCACGATCGGCCTAAGCGTTCGGTTTGTGACGCATCAATCTCTCTTCCACTCCATCGGCCGATGCGTCCGAGTAGAAGCAAGACAGCAGTAGCACACAAGAAGAAAAAACAAAAAAAAATGTTAATTTTAGGTAAAAATTGAAATTTTCAATTAACTCCTGCTTTGTATTATACAAAATAATGATAATTCAGTAATAATAATTCAATTCAACTCATAAAAGTTTTCTATTTTTCATCAATATTTTCTTATGACGTTATCACGTAAAGTTATCGTCCGTAAACCGTCTTCACAGACAGCCAAAAGTTTTTTTTATTTTATTCATTAGTGATAATGTAAATACGTTATTTGTTTTTGACGTTTTTACCTACGCTTACAATATACCAATTACTTAAACGTTTACATAAAAAAAAACATTGACTGTCAGGTCAGCCAAACGTTGCGTCGTGTCGGCCATTCAATATTCCATATTTACAGGACAGTTTGCAAAATGCACAAGAAACTGTACAGTTTTCTGTCCCGTATACAGTTGGCTTAATGGATGTTTATAAAACCTGCCCTTGGGGTTTGGTACATTAATAAATATTTGTTTTATTTTTTTATTAAACTCCATGACGCGAAATTAATTCAAGACACTGTAAGCCACACAGCTCAGCTGCAGCCCAGTATTGTCACGTCAGCCCCAATCCTTTCCAGACAGCCACGGGGGAGGGTGCAGGTGGGGGCGAGCGTGAGGGTGCAGGGTGGTTGCTCTGTGATAACTCTCCGGGGGTTGCCAGGTCCACTCTACAATTACTACGGCTAGGGGTAAATAACGAACCTACATACAGCCTGAACTGTGTAATAGTTTTAACCACTACTATGATATGTCACGTCTTATTGAAATATTTCATACCGTGATAAGGAAATACGAAAAATATTAATTTATTACGTTACGCATTCCATACCACTCTATCCTGACACACTTCCTTCGCTTCCTCTACTTTCATACATCTTCCTATGCACATCATCTTCATCATCATCATACCATATCCGCTCCCTTTGTGGAGCATATGGAATCCACAACCTGACTCCAGGCCAAGCGATCGGCCGCCAGCTCCCGTGCATCCTCCCAAGTCAAGTCCACATCCCGCAGCTCTGACGCAAACTGCCGACGAATTGTCAACATCGGACGACCAGAACGCCGAGAACCTGATGCCTTGTAAAATAGCCAAGCATGGTTAAGGCTCTCGGGAGGCATACGTAGTATATGGTCTAGCCAGCCGAAACGCCTTGGCCGGATGACAGTAGATACCAATTGTTGCTGTGTCCGTTACTTCACCTCTGTTTTCCTTACAAAGTCAAACCACCGCACACCTGAAATTCTTCTAAGACACCTACTCTCGAAACTCAGAAGTCTGCTATCTTGGGCCCTGGTTAGGTGCCATGAATCTTATACACTTTTAATTACTTGTCGCACTTGATCAGGTTTTTATGTGCCTGGATGTAGAAGCCGAGGAAGGCCGAGAAAGACGTGGCATGATCAAGTTAATATTTCATTTAAAATATAGCTACTTTTACTCCCGTCACTCTTCCATAGGGTGCTGCATTGGTACACGAAGTATATGTTAATAATTTGTTACATCAAAGCAGGATAATTAGGCTTACGCTTCAGTGATTCCAAATAGGTCATGTTGACCCCGTCGCGTCGGGAATCGAACTCGTGACCTCATGCATGGTAGCCCAACGTGCTAGCTACTTTTGATTCAACGACATACAGATAAGACCGAAGATTTCGTAACAAAGTTTTCTGTGTCAAAATCACAATATCATCTGTGCAATCCGTTAATAAATCGATAAACGAGATGAAATTATTCATTGTTGATAAATTATTTTTTTTTATTTTTATTTATTTGTACATATACAGGGCGTCCAAAACTTATGGGACATGAAGGGGAAGTACCTTAAATATCGTAGATAGTGTATTTTGCTGAAAGAAGACTTTATGTTACTTTTAAAAGTTTAGTAATTCTGCATTCATAGATTTTCTAAAAATTACTTGCTTCGTCTGGGATCGAACCGACTTAGTTCTTTTTAAAAAATATTTAAAAAGTATGCATTCAAAACAGACGCTCTCCTAAACTGTTCCATTTTCAAATTTACAACAGCATTATTTTGTTTTAAATTGCCTTCTGTCTAAAAAACTTACATATTTACATTATGAAATACTTAGTTTTATCATTTTATCTACACGTGCACTTATAATAAGGAAAACTATGTTAGTATTTTATAAAAGTGGGTACTTATTTACGAATAATCAATGCTATCTTTGGAATGATAATATCGCTACTTTTCGAACTTCGTCGTCGGCAATAAATAACTTTTGAAATTTGATTCAATCATTTTACGTTGTTCCTTTTTTTAAAAATACTATGTTACTTAAGCAAAGTTATTCTTTTTTAGCCATTCTTTCGATTGGCATCATTAAAGTAGGTTGATTTTTTTTTTGACATTTAAGTCGGTTCGATTCCCAGACGAAGCAAGTAATTTTTAGAAAATCTATGAATGCAGAATTACTAACTTTTAAAAGTAACATAAAGCCTTCTTTCAGCAAAATACACTATCTACGATATTTAAGGTACTTCCCCTTCATGTCCTATAAGTTTGGGGGACGCCCTGTATATATATATATTTTTTATTTATTTATTTGTACATATATATATAAGATTAAATTCCCGCTAAACTGCCAAACAGTTTTTAAAGCAGGGATTTGCTCTCTATTACATTGTTTTTTTTTTTTTTAAACATACATACCTATACATGTTTTGGTATTATTAGATATTATTTAACAGAATGTATATAAAAATAAATGAATGAATATCTCAACAGAGAGGGTAAAGAAATGATTCCCAACATGGGTATAATCCAGTAATTTGTCTACAAGTATTTGGAATTCTAACGTTGTTCTGTTTCTCAAAATATTCAGGAACTTAACCAAGTCATTAAAATTAAGAGTCACAGGGGCGGAGGGTAAATCAAAGTGCTGTAAAAGAATTTTTATACTGATTACCAAAATTCACGACTGTCATAAATTTTTACGAACTTATCTTATAAACACCCTTGCTTCCTTAATTGTAGGAATATTTTTTTCATTCAAATAGATTTTAAATTGAATTTTGTCTCTAAACATAAGTTTTTTACTAGTGACAACTCTTTATCAACTTGCCTGTGTGTTATAAATGTGCTCTGTGTATGTTTATTTTTTATTATTTTTATTTATTTATGCATGCACAATGCACACGTATTATTAATTGAAGTTAAACCGAGTAAAATTAATTCCTGGAAACAGTAGACTTAAGATTGTCAAAGAGGCTTTAGGTCTTCATAAACTATTAATTTAGCCATATAGAAATAAGAAAGAATAATTATTAATCAATACATTTTTATTTTTAAATTGGCAGTTTTTTTTTGGCAGCTTGTTTTTTTTGCTCTGCTTACAAAATATCTGATACATGTAATTCTATGAAAAAATCTTTTTTTAATTACGCAAGTTTTAAAAGGTAATATTTTTTAATAATCAATAAACTAACTTACTAACTAACTAACCATCACGCCATTTCTCCAAAAGGGTTGGCAGAGAGGATAGAACGCCACACCACTCTGTCCTGGCCTACTTCTCTCGCTTCCTCCACATTCATACATCTTCTCATGCACGCACGTCGATTATTCCGACTTCTTACATGCCCACTTTCAAGCACTTGTTTAACTTGATCATGCCATGTCTTTCTCTTCCAAGAATTGCAGTCCTTGGCTACAAAGGTTTACGATGTGTGCAAGGAGAGTGATCTATTAATGAATGTGGAAAAGTCAAATGTGATGGTTTTTGAAAGAAATGAAAATATGACTAAGTGTAAGATTGTAGTAAACGGCGATAGCTTGAAACAGGTGGAAGAATTTGTATATCTGGGAAGCATGTTCACTAGGGATGGAAATATGGACAAGGACATTGAAAGGAGGGTTAGTGCCGGTAACAGAATTAATGGTGCCTTAAATATTTAATATATATTTATTTTCCGTTCACCACGTGCTTAGCATGAAAGATACATAGGTAAATCACAGCATGACACTGGTGTATATGTATACATCATGTGCGCACGTGTGTAAAGCTTAATTAAGTATGTGGGAGACACACTATAAACTTTATGTCAGGAATAGAAAATAAAAATTAATTAAAATATTAGGAAGAAAATGTGCGCAGAATTTCAGTAAGTTAATATAGGCATAATATACATGATGAAACAAAACTCGTAGTACAACCCGAAAACTGGTGAGTCTACATCGTATTTGCAGACGATTGTGCAATGTGACTTTTTAATCTGAGCTTAAAAAAATTTTTTTTTTCTTTTCACAAAAAATTTCGTAAGTATGGCAGATTAAGTGAAATTGCTAAAATTATTATTAAAACGCGTTTTTCAATTTTGTTTTCTTTATGGATAGTATTAATTTGACTAAGTACATTATATTTGATAACAATTTGCAAAAAAAAACTGGAAAAAAATCAACTTCGTACTCAATTTTCTCGAGAACTAAGGGTCAAAAAAAAAAATTCTACAAAATCGATTCAAAATATTATGTAGATTCACTGGTTTCCCTTTTGTACATCGAGTTTTGTTACACCCAGTATATATTCTCACAAAGGAACACACAAATTGCCTACAAAGGAATTGCCGAAGCAACCTTTAATATTGGTGTCTGAGATTCTAGTTTATTCTCGTTCAAAATAAACGATCCTGATGAAGTTAATATAAAAATGATTTACGTGTATGTGATTTTTCCACATAAAAACTATCATATACGATACTTTGGTCTGGGACTGAAGCGTAAGACTGATCATCTTTCTTCGTGTATTAAATAATCATGTTACACTGCACTTTGTTATACCATCTACTGTCATCCGGCGAAGGCGTTTCGGCTGGCTAGACCATTTACTACGTATGCCTCCCGAGAGCCGCCACCATGCTTGCCTATTTTACAAGGCATCAGGTTCTCGGCGTCCTGGTCGTCCACTGTTGACAATTCGTCTGCAGTTTGCGTCAGAGCTGCGGGACGTGGACTTGATTTGGGAGGACGCACGGGAGCTGGCGGCCGATCGCTTGGCCTGGAGGCAGTTTGTGGATTCCATATGCTCCACATAGGGAGAGGATATGGTATGATGATGATGATTTTAAACCAATGTAGCGCCCTATGCACCATTAAGGGTTGAGTAGAGAAAGTAAGTCATTAGATATTTTGTAAAATGCAAAAAGATTTTTAAAAAATTGGATGTAATCAATTACAAAAAACTTTTCATTGGTGAAAACAAGTCATTGTCCGTGAAAGCCTTCCAATTTTTTTTTTATTGTATGACAAAAATCTGCTTTTTAACATGTCAGTTTTGGATAGCGCCTTAGGTCATATTTCAGACGCGGACATTTTGTGTTGACAGGTGTAATTAGTTTCCTAGTTATGAAAAATACCGTAATTTATAATCGCCCAAAACACTCTGAAAGTATTTTCAGAAGTTGTACAATTTTCCTGAATTTCAGGACGAAAATCATAATTAATCGTCAAAAAAACTTTGTTATGATTTAATTAATTGACACTTCATAATTTTATTTTTTGGATTTGCCTCTGGGGCAAAAACCTTTTATCAAAGTTATTTAAAACTGTTACGCAGTTTTTAAAATAAATAATATACATCATACGAGTATATACTTTTACGAATTTTTAGAAAATATACATAATTTTTTAAAGAAGGCATCTATAAGTAATAAAACCAAAGTAATTATGAGTTACTCTTTGGTGATAATCGTAGTCCTCGATCAAATTAAACACCAAGTAATGATATTATTGATGTCCCAACAGAGACAGAGAAACTCTGGAAACGAATTTCTCTGTCTCTATTGGGATATCAATAATATCTAAAATAAGCCCAGCATGGGTATAATCCAGTAATCTGTCTACAAGTATTTGTAAGCATTCAAAATGTTGTTACTAAGTAATGATTTTTTCGCAATAATCATATATTATAATCATTTAAAGAAGAGACAAAATATTTATTTTAGAAATACACGCTTTCGGTCGATATCTTAAATATGTGAATAAACTGGATTAAGTGTACCAGTTGAATGTTTGAAATTAGTAAAATGACGTATTATTTTTATCGAGTGTCAACTCCCCAACCCCTATATCCAGTGTAATATAAAATATTTCTTATGTGATACCTTGGACTGGCACTGAAGCGTAAAACTGATCATCTTCAAAGTTTAATGTTGCGAATACTATTACTGCTGAATTTTATGTTAGAAGCACTCGCATTGTAGTTATTAATTATAAACTATTTTAATGAAACACTTTGTTTTAACACTAACTTATTATTAATCAAACTCCCGACCGGCTTCAAGGCAACACGTGTCTCTTTTTCAAGAGTACAAGAACAAACGAAATTTAAATAGAAGTACGATTAAAATATTTTAAAAAAATCTTTTACTGAAACCTTACGTTTTGGCTAAAGGTTATTAATTCGTGAACCCTTTAAATTTTCATAACAATATTAAATAACAGTGAGATGTCGAGTAACACGATAGTAACCTTACTAATGAGCGGTGTTTAAGAAACCCACTACTTGGGTATACTTAAGGCTTTGTAAAAGGCGTTGCGAAGTCACCCTTAGATAAAAAGTCTCGATGTCGATTCTGGAACGTGAGATTTTTTTAAATTTTGAAACAGTAATAAAAAACCTTACTATTATACAAACAATGTCAAATAATAATTTTTGGTTGCTCAAAAAAATCTTGTCATATACAACAAGTGCTTAAGAGCATACCACACCCCTTGACTCGCGGCCACATCCTATATAAAAACGTATTCCTCGATTTTCTCTCTGGAATTTAACATTAGAGCAATGATTTTTTCACACGTTTTAGATATCGACCAGACGCGTGTCTGTATTGTCTTTTTATGACGTGATAACGTCTAATAAATCGATGAACGCCGGCTGCACACACGAAAAAGCATGACTCATTGTCACGTTCCGCCTGAGCCGAGTGTGCAAGCGAGAGCGCGGAACAAGCGATAGAGAGGCTCGATCGGCCTAAGCGTTCGGTTTTTTGGGACGCATCTATCTCTCTTTCACTCCATCGCCGATGCGTCCGAGTAGAAGGGAGACAGCAGCAGCACACAAGCTACAAAGTGAAAGTGAAATTAACGAGTGCAAAAAAATGATAATTTATGGAAAAAATTGAAATTTTTAATTAACTCCTGCTTTGTATTATTCAAAATAATGATAATTCAGTAATAATAATTCAATTCAATTCGTAAAAGTATGCTACTTTTCATCAATGTTTTCTTATGACGTTATCACGTAAAATTGTCGTCCGTAAACCGACTTTACAGACAACCAAAGGTTTTTTTAAAAATCATTTATTTATCTCCTTTAACAAATGAAATATAAAGAAATCAGAAGACGATGCAAACACGCATCTGGTCGATATCTTAAATGTGTGAAAAAATTATTGCTCTAATGTTAAATTCAAGGGAGAAATTCGAGGAATGCGTTTGTATGGGAAGCGGCCGCGAGTCACGTGGTGTGGTTATGCTCTTAAAAGTGGTCATGTGAAAAGTTGAAATAATCGGCGTGCGTGCATGAGAAGATGTGTATAAATGTGGAGGAAGCAAGGGAAATGTACCAAGACAGAGTGGTGTAGCATTCCATCGTTATTCAAAAATAATTTCAGTCTCTTTTATTCCTTACGAGTATGATAAAATCATTACTAGTATTTATTTATTTATATATATTTACGAACAAATCCATTTTAAAACGTTAATATAAGCGTAATAGGGATAGCAAAAAGCACTAAATAAAGTACGGAATTATAAATTGTTAAAGCTAAGACAATAAGAATGAACTATATGGACAATGGACACACTTAATGCCCGCTGTATACGGGACAGTTTCTTGTTTAAAAAACTACACAGTTTCTTGTTCAGAAAACTGTGCAGTCTGTCAAACTTCTGTCAAAAGACACGCTAAATATGTGTATTTTTGAAACGCGATTGTAAGTTATTATCGTATGTTTGCTCTCAGGAAATTGTATATTTAGCTAATAATGTAAATATGTTATTGGTTTTTTACGTATTTAAAAGCATACAATAAACCAATGTCTACTTAAACGTTTACATAAAAAACATTAACTGTCATGTCAGCTTAAATCTGACATAAGCACGCAGTTTTTTAAACAGTTTTCGTTGTATACGGGACCGTTTTCAGACTGCATAGAAAACTGCGCAGAAAACTGTCCCGTATATAGCGGGCTTAAGACAGGATCGGGTCTACCTTAGTGAATGTTTAAATCTTGATAGACTTAACCAAAGAAGACCAGATCCCGTCTTGAATTACGTAAAATCTCGGTGTAAAGTTTTGATGGGGTTAATGTACACTATAAAGACAGCCTCCAAACTATTAACTTTATCCGGTTAATGGTGATTACAAGGTGTGTGTAAAGTTATAACATTAGTGTCATATTAATAGGGATGAAGATACTAGTAAATTAAAGAAAATTATTATACACGTGCAAGGTCAGAATATCATAATATTATACTTTATCATAATTGTTTTTTTTTTTTTAAATTAATATCATATCCTTCTTAATGATATAATCTGACTTTGTCAAAGACATTATTTTATCATAATTATTTATTTAGTTCTATATATTTTTACATATTATCATATATTACTCTTTTTTTTTCTTCTTTACTATTCTCATACTTCTATTATACATTTTTTCAATTTAGCTATGATATCTACACTAATATTTTTCACACATATATTTTTTACATTTAACCCTAAATAACTTTACATTTTGTTCATTTCTTATTTCATCAGGAATCTCCTCTACATTTTAATGCCCTTATACATTAAATAATTCTGTGACATAGCTTTTCTTTTCTATTCTAATCTTTTATTTTTTAAACCTCTTGTTGCGTATTTATGAAAAAAATCATTGTTTTTTAATTTGTTTTGCAAATATCTTGGAATTATCCCTTTAAAAATATCTTTGAAAATATCTTAACAATTTGTTACATGAAGGCAAGGTTTTTAGTCACACTTCAGTGCCAGCTCAAGGTATGACATATAAAATATTAATACGAAAATCACATGTAAATAAATATTTTTTGCTGACCCCTTCGGGAATCGAACCCGCGACCTCATGCACGGTAGCCAAATGCGCTACCAATACTCAGCATAGGCTACGAGGCGGATGAAATAATAAAAATAATCAGTAAAAAAACAAACGTAATTTAGAATTATTCATCAATAATGTAATCATAGGTTCCCAAAGTGGGGGACCTGGCCCCCCAGGGAGCCCTGGAGAGACCTGAGGGGGCATTTTCTGGTTCTGGGGGAGAAGGGGAGCCCTGGGAAGCAAACACGAGGTGCTAAAATGTATTTATTACCTTTTAGAATTTTAAAAATCTGTTATTACAGGATATGCATGAAGACAATAAATATCATCTATGATTTTGTGATGTTTCAAATTATATGCGTACCTACATACACGATACACGTGTAGTTCATGAATCGACCGATATGGGCCTATGACGGTCGGTTTATATTGTCTATGATATCATTTCCTAAAAATAATTACCTTTATAATTTTTTTTTTTTTTCAAAATACCTTTCTGAAATAAAAAAATTCACTCGTAATTGAATACATTTTTTTATGATTGTACATTAGGTTTGTAATTGACAGTAGGTACAGGTTCGTCTTTCTCATTTGGATTATTTGATAGATATTAATAACTCAACGATTTAAGCGTTCGCGTATCTTATTTATGACACCATAATCAAATGTATAAAAAGTAAGTACACTAAATTTTTCTGTTTTAATTCATTTAAATGGTAAATTTCCAGGGTGGCCTTGTGTAATTTTGTATCTGAAAGGGGGGCCATGGGTCAAATAAGTTTGGGAGCCTATGATGTAGATTGTTATAGGTATAGAAGGCTGATAACCAATCCTTACAAAACTTTTATTAAATATCTACAGCAATTCAATTTTCTTTAAGGAGATGAAAAAAGTTTTTATTCGTTTTGTTTTTTTAATGTTAACAAGTATCATTATTCGTACATTTCACGGTATTTCTAACTATCGTGCTTTATTTAATTAGAGTTTGTAAATGTTGAATGTTTTGTGAACTTTTCACTTAACAAAAAAGGCTGTAAAGTTTCCAACAGGAAGTATAATCACCTATCCAATATGTCAGTGACAAAGGTTGTGCTTGTGTCAGCGAATGAGTGATTACTCTGATTTTTTATTCCCTTTTTTTAGGGAAAACAAAAATTTGTTAACTGTGCAGTTAAACTGTGATTAAAAAAAGGAAATAAGGACTCGTCTTTTATGGGAAATTTAGACGCAATAAGTAACTAAATAACTAACCATCACGCCATTTCCCCGAAGGGGTAGGCAAAGAGGATAGAACTCCTCATCACTCTGTCCTGGCATACTTCTCTTGCTTCCTCCACATTCATACATCTTCTCATGCACGCACGTCGATTATTCCGGCTTTTTAGATGCCCACTTTCAAGCACTTGTTTTACTTAATCATGCCATGTCTTTCTTCTTCGACTTCTACATCCAGGCACAGTCGCATGATATATTTTTTTAGCCGTTCTTTCATCATCCATTCGCTCTACATGACCGAACCATCGTAAAAGAGATTTCTTAATTTTGTCGATAATGCTTATCTCAGGCTTGCATTCTGCTCTAATTTCGACACAAGAAACGATACGGAGGTTTCGGGTTAGATTCCCGTCGAATCAAATGTGATTTTTCTCAAGCCTGGGTGTTTGTAAAGTTGTTCTCTTCGATTGTTGGGCCTCCTGGCCTGTTATGATTAACAAAATAACAAATACACAAAACGTACTGAGATTCAAACACTGAATTTATTCAATTAAAAATTGTAACTACCTAAATTAATTATCTTTCATAAATTGTACGTCATATATCATAAAAAACGCTTTCAACATTGCTACTACTACCACTATTACTACTACAATATCCGCATCCAATGGTGCATAAGGCACTGAATAGGTACACCAAGCGCAAACACAAAAAGCTATCAGATAAACACAAAAATATTTTATGTGTGATACCTTGGACTGGTTCTTAAGCCTAAGACTGATCATCTTACCTTCATGTAGTAAAATGATCAAGAAACACCGTGCACCAATGCAGAGCCCTATGCACCATTGGGTGCGGATAAGGGAAAGTAAGTTAGTAAGTAGGTAAGTAAGTAAGTTACACCTTTTCAACACTTTTCCACCTGTCAGGAATCAATTTCAATATGTTGGCTTTCCGTTTTGGACCGGAAGCGCGTCATTATGTTGAGTGATAATTTACATTTGATCCGCCGAGAACGCCCCTTCCTGTCGTCCATTTCCCTCTGACCGGAAATGGCGGCAAATCTCCCGCCCTTTTCCTCCACCCCCAGCGGCCGTCACTGGCACTATTTATACGATGACGTGTTTTATATCATCCTGCTAAAGCGTTTCAGGCTGTAATTTAAAACATGAAAACATGACTGAAACTAGGAACAGCCCTAAGAACATGTGCAAAGGACATATTATGTCGCATAGTAACTTTTCCTTTCCACCAACGCAACGACGGATAATTATTATTTTCATAGATATTTAAAATTCTATATTTTGCCATGTAAATACTATTTTTTTGTTATTAATACTTAACTTAACTTACATGTGATACGGTATACTTCTACTTATTTCTCTTTTCCGCATCCAATGGTGCATAGGGCACTGCACTGGTAAACAAAGTGCATTGAATCTTGATCATAATATATATATGGTAAAACGTGATTTTAAAAAATATATATGTTCGTGAACTTTTACATAATATTTGTATGGAATAACATATCATTTTCATGATTCTCGAGAAGACTTCTTACATGACTTACCCTAGCAAAACTTGAAAGATGAATGGTCTGATTGCAAATGATAGCTTAAAAAAACTTTAAATTGGAAAATGGTTTAAAAAAGGGGGTTTTTTAGTCGTGGTAGGTCTCTTAAGTACATATGTTATTATTTGTTTACTTACTTACTTACTTACTTTCACCAAGTGCAGTGTATATTGATAGTTTTATTTCATGTCATGTCATGATTAGTCATACGCTTCAGTACCAGTCCAAGGTGTCACACATGGAAATATATTTATGAAAACCACATGTAAATAAATATTTCATGTTGACCCTATTATTTTTGTTTACCGATTTTCAACTAATCCATCGACTTCCTAATTAAAAAATCAAGGCCAATATTTTTAAAATCCAGTGATATTTGAGTTTAAAAAAAGTTAAAAGGTTCGCCTGTTAGTGACAATTTGCTGATTTTCGTTTAGCTGAGATGTTACTCAAGATTTCCTAGAATTATGAATTATTCAGTGGCTAAAAAATTCTTAAAAACGTGATAATGGTTTAAAGGTTTTTCCGTAAAAAAATATTAAATTAAAAGGGATAAAAACGAATCATTCGGTTTAACTCTTAAGTAGTGTTGTCATTATTTTTCCAATAGTAATTAAGCAGTTTTTAAAGTTAGGTTTAGGTTTAGAGGAACAGTTTTGAATTTATTTATAAATGAGATTACATCATTATTTAAAAGCAGATGATTTAAGAAAGCATTTTTTTTTAAATTTATTATTTTAATTTAATTTAAAAAATCTTATAAAACATACATGTATTATATTCCCAGGAGTTATAAAAACTCATTTTGGTACCGGTATTATTCACATTTTTAATTACTTATTGCACAATTAAAAAGACGAATAAGAAAGACGATTCAATATTAACATTCAAATCTTAATCCTAAACATCATATCTATCATTGAAAAACATATTTAGATACAGATCTTTAAGGGCTCTACTATGTACCAATACCTTTGCGAAACAAGAATGTTTCCAATTGTAATTTAACATTAGAAACATTATTTTAAAAAAGTGATATGTATGATAGGTGTACAAATGTCGAAATTAGAGCAGAGTGCAAGGCTGAGATAAGCATTATCGACAAAATTAAGAAAGGGCTTTTACGATGGTTTTGTCGTGTGGAGCGAATGAGTGATGAAAGAACGGCTAAAAGAAGTTCAAATGCAAGTGTGCCTGGATGTAGAAGGCGAGGAAGGCCGAGAAAGACATGGCATGACCAAGTACGACAAGTACTTGAAGTAGACATGTGAAAAGTATGAATAATCGGCGTATTTGCATGAAAAGATGTATGAATGTAGAGGAAGCAAAGGAAGTCTGTCAGGACAGAGTGGTATGGCGTTCTATCCTCTCTGCCTACACTTCTGGGGAAATGGCGTGATGGTTTTAGTTAGTGAGTTTAGTTAGTTAGTTAGTTTAAAAAAACAAACTGCCGATAAAAATTACTGTGACTAATGATAAAATTTGTCAAAAGCATATAAACTACTAATATTCCATTATCGGTAGAATTTGTTTAAAAATTACAAATTTATGATTTCGTGTACCGCAGTGCCCTATGAACCATTGAGTGCGGATAAGGGAGAGTAGCAGATTGTCAGGAAAAAAAAAATCAGTGCAAACAAAAAACCGAATATTTATGATTTATTATAACATTTTTTTATTTCTGACAGTTTTTTCGATTACCTCTGTTCTTTTTGTTTACCGCAAATTATTCATAAGCACAAAATAGTCAGAATAATAAAATGCGTAATCAACGTTTCCACATCTGGCAACCGTTAATAAAAAGTGGCGGGAAATGGCGATAAAAATTTGAAAGCACAACCGTTCGATTTTTATTATTTACGCGCGAATAAAAGAAGGAATCCTGATTGAAAATCGAGGGCTTTTTCAATTTGATTTATCTCGCTACGAATGTTTATTTAACTTTATTTAAGATATAAACCCTGAAAGGTTTGGTTATGCGTTAAGAAATAAACAATTTTCACTTTGACAAGGTAGTCAAATATACTTCTATCTACTCGTAGATATTCCCAAAGTTTTACGATCAGTTTTAGAGATCAAGATTTTTTCCTGAAACTGAAATAAGTTTAATTTCTTTATGTAAACTTTAACTGAGCAGTCCTTTTTCAAAAACTTGAGGAGGTACAATGCTATGTACCTATAGCAAGACAATATTTGCTAATATTTTACCAGAAAATAAACAGTATACATCGAGTAATTTTGAGTATTTTTTCCGAGACATAAGTTCGGGGTCCAAAACGTTTATAAATCACAAGATAGAAACGCGAAATTAATAATTCCTAAATTCAATCATTACTACGGCGAAAGATCATTCATTCATTATTAATTATACCATATCCGCTCCCTATGTGGAGCATATGGAATCCACAAACTGCCTCCAGGCCAAGCGATCGGCCGCCAGCTCCCGTGCAAGGATTTCCAAGTCAAGTCCACGTCCCGCAGCTCTGACGCAAACTGCCGACGAATTGTCAACAGTGGACGACTGAGACGCCGAGAACCTGATGCCTTGTAAAATAGGCAAGCATGGTTAAGGCTCTCGGAAGGCATACGTAGTATATGGCCTAGCTAGCCGAAACGCCTTCGCCGGATGACAGAAGATACCAAGGGTCGCTGTGTCCGTTGCATCACCTCTGTGTTCCTTACAATTCAAACCACCGCACACCTAAAATTCTTCTAAGACTCCTATTCTCAAAACTCAGAAGTCTGCTGTCTTGGGCCAGAGTGAGGTGCCATAGAGAAGAACAAGTGTGATGCAGGAGTTATACGGCGAAAGATCATTACTAATTAATCCCTAGAATCTTTAATCTTTATCTAGGGAGATAATGAGCATTGGTAAAATAACTTTGTTAAAAAGGGCCACCAGAGGGCATCTATTTAATCAAATAGTAAATGGATGATACTTTTGAATATTCACTTCTCATTGCATATGTGTGCATAGCTCAACAGCTAAAATTTAATATAAGAGTTGCATTGTTTTTTTTTGTTATTATTTACGATGATGCCAAGACCTATATCTAAAAAAAATCCACTGATAACCACATGGTAAGTGGAATCTTTCTTATTTTTTGTATTTAAAAATTTATTAATAATAACGCCATTTAGTGGCACTGAACTTGGAGTTGGGGTCGTTGGGGATCTACCAGATTGAAGTAAAAGCAGCCACAAACACCATAATATGATTACGCCGTACACATTAAACCTACTATAGAACATTAGCCATCATATTTTTTAAAATATTTTTTTATTCATTATAAACGCCTATACAGGCTTTTCATAAAAAGAGAATACAAAAATATTAGCAAATACATAAAAATGAAAAATGTATATAATACATAATATGCCTTAAATACACAACAATACTATACAAATACATAACAAGGGATCTCATCTGGGGCCGATATTATTTATTTTGTTTATTAATGATGTTGTCAAAATATTTGAAAACATTCGGGTATTACTATTTGCTGATGATGTTAAGATTTTTAGAGTTGTTGATGATCTTGCTGACTGTACCTTATTGCAATCTAACTTAGATAGATTTTATGAGTGGAGTCGTTTGAATAAACTCACACTTAACTCAAAAAAGTGTCAAATTATGAGGGTTTTTTAGGGTTAAAAATCCATAATTACTATTTAGACGACTATTTTCTACAATCTGTCGAAGTAATAAGAGATCTGGGAGTACTTTTCTATACCAAATTATCTTTCATTTACCACATCAATGCTGTCACTGATAGGGGTATGAGGATGTTGGGGATATATTCTGAGAATCTCCAAAGATTTTAATAGCACGTCTACGCTCAAATTGCTATATACATCATTGGTACGTAGCCAGTTGGAGTACAACTCTTCTGTTTGGAATCCACGCTACGAGGTACATATAAAATCTATTGAACGTATTCAGCATAAATTTTTAAGATCACTCAATTTCAGGCTAGGCATCCCAGTTGAAGATCTTGACTATGATTTTTTATTGAAATATTTACAATTGCTGACATTAAAAGATATAGGAGAACAATTAATGATTTATTGTTTTTGTTTAAAATTGAACACAACTTATTATTGATGTGTGATAACATAATGATCGTGATTTGATTTCTTTTCTTTAAAAACTCTTACTATTTCCTTTACTATAAACATGTATTTTTATTTTATTTTTATTTTTATTGAGCACATATTACTGTACTCCCCTGAACTTTTATTTTTAATTAACTACCAATCACCTCTACCATATCACTGTAACAATATTCGGACTGAAACACAGCAAAATTATATTGTTAACAGAATAATGTATTATTGTGGTCCTCTTTGATTTTGGTTATTATTTTAAATAAACTTTTATTATTAATATGTTTAAATGTATAAAACTGTAACTATTGTTTTCTCTAATATGGATTGTTCTTTTATTATTTCTATTTTTCTTGTATAAACATGTAAAAGGCTTATGCCGTTATTGTAATAAATAAATAAATACAATGCTAAAGTTTATTACAAAATGACTTGGCTGATTCAATGCTGGAGTTGAAGAGATCAACACCCTCGCACACCAAGTTGCCATTCCTTTGAATCCCCATTATGGCGTAATTATAAACGTAATTTCTATTTCCGGTGTTTGGATCAAACAAACGGCAAACTTCTTGTGGTGCGACCGGTATGTGAAATCTGACCTCATTCAACATCATTGGACAGTCAAGTTTATTATTTATTATTTTTTTATAGAAGAACAACATCATTTTGCAATCTACGGTCGCTTAGAGATGTTAATTTTAATATCGATAAATAGGGCATCATAATCTATATCCGCATCACACAAGTTCATCTTATACGCTACATATTTCAAAAATATATGCAGGATAGTCTCAAGGAAGTTTATATGAACTTGGTAATACGGAGTCCAAATTACCGACAGTCATGTAGGTACATACACCGTTTAGAAGTCATGTAGGTACACACACCGTGTTTACCATAAGAAGTCATGTAGGTACATTTGATACATACACCGTGTTTAGCGATGAGACCGCAAAACTCCGGAGGGTGATTGTTCATGGTATTCTGAGAAAAACTCCTAATAAAGTTTTTTGATTTAGGCATTTCTAAGAATTATTTTTTTAAATAATTAATAAAAAGCGACGCTTGTAATACTGACTTCTGTTTGAAGTGTTAGTGTTGGCGGGGTAGTGGGGGGCGGGGTGACGGGGGGGCCCTTACCGGTCACCGTACCCACATTTAAATTCAAATTTCAAATATATATTTTAAACATATGTGATTTTCCAGTACAAAAATTTATATATGAATAATCACAGTTATTTTATACCTAGCATAGCACCTTGATTTTCCCTCCATATATCCCCTCCCTTTTAAATCCTCTCCACTCGTACTTCCAAAACTCCTTTCCATATCCCACTTCCCATAGACTAATATTTTCTAGTATAATTTTAATTTTTTTGTTGTAACATCATTATTTTACAATCGCTATCTGCCTACTTAACTGAACTGTGACTAGAGTTCAAGTCGGACCACTCTGTTCCTGGTTGGTTGGAAGATATTGCTTTTTAGAAATAAATACCGCTAGTGTACACTATCGTACAAGAAATTAATAATTATTAATCAAGAAAGTCAAGAGGTTCACAAAAATAAAACAAACTACAAAAAAAACCTTTATTTTTATGATACCTTGATCGCTATTATATCGCATCTTTGTAAAAAATTAAGAAATGTTAACGTTTTTGCAAATTAATAAAGTTAATCTCCATTTTTTTAAACTAAGTACCCATCACGCCATTTCACCGAAGGGGTAGGCAGAGAGGGTAGAACGCCACACCACTCTGTCCTCGCACACTTTCCTTGCTTCCTTAACATTCATACATCTTCTCATGCACGCACGTCGATTATTCCGACTTTTCACAGGACCACTTTCAAGAATTTGTTGTACTCGATCATTTCAAGTCTTTCTCGTCCTTTCTCAAATTCTACATCCAGACACACTCGCATTATAAATCCTTTTAGCCGTTCTTTCATCATTCATCGCTCCCTATGAGAGAACCATATTAAAAGGTCTTTCTAAATTTTGTCGATAATGCTTACCTCAGCCTAGTTTTATTTTTTTTATTTTATTAAAGGACTTAAGTCCATTTCAAACATAAAATTATTGTAACACATATATATGTATACAGGTACAATAAAATAAAATACAATCAAGGAAATAAAAGCTAGGACAAAATTTGAAGTATACATTCATTAGAACTACCACGAGACAAGATCTGGTTTATTCTAGAATATTTATCACTAGTGACATTGGACATTGGTGCATGCAAGCCATAGTTTGTGCTGTGCTGTTCGAGGAACAGCACTTCATTATTTCGCAACCGGCGGATCGGGACATTGAATGTCACTTGTTCCAGTAACGATGGTACATCAGTTAAGCCATTCAGTAACTTAAACATAAATATGGAGTCAATGTTATTTCTACGTTTTTTGTAGAGTTGAGGTTTTTAACATCGACTCCATTTCTTCGTAATTGTAGTCCTCTCTCGAGGCCAATCACCCATGCTATTTTTTCTTAGCAGGCGATGTTGCACCGATTCTATATGATTTATCCGGCCTACGTAGAAAGGAGACCATATCACGGAGGCATATTCTAAAATAGGACGAACAAGTGAACAATAAAGAGTTTTAACTGTATAAATATTAGTAAAGTCATAGGATGTTCTGCTGACAAAACCTAAGAGTTTTAGGGACTTATTAATCATAGTATCAATGTGCTCGTTAAAGGTAAGTTTACAGTCCATGATAACTCCAAGATCCTTGATAGATTTGACTACTTCAATGTTAATATTTTCAATTGTGTAATCGAAGAAAATTGGTTTTCTAACTCTATAAAAGGACATTAATTTACACATTTTTATATTTAATTCTAGTTTGTTGGCTTTGCACCACATATTAAAAGAATCTATATCGAACTGAAGCAGCAAACAGTCATTTGTATTTTTAATTAATTCATTCATTCATTCATATCACACATTAGCATGAGAGATCGCATTTCAATAGCATTCGATCTACTTTAGTCCTTATTTTCCAACTCCGTGCTTCGCTTTCATACATTAGGGATGGTACTGAACTCCATTATGAATTGCTAATTTAGCCTCTTTTGATAAGTTTTAATTGTTTAATAGCAATTTTGTCATTTTCAGCGATACTAACTCAGTTTTAGAATTTTATTTCCATTTCATCGACTTTTGTTTCGTGTGAGACACAAAAGATCAATTAATCTTTATTCGTCTCACAATGAACTGTATATATTATCTACGCGATGAAATAAAGTTGTAAGAACGATATAAAGTAAAATAATTTCAATGCATTGTGCTGAAACGGACGATTGGAGAGTAATTAATCAGGTGCGCACGTAACCGAGCCAATGACAGATTATTGTACCTGTAAAGGCCTAGATATCAATATTCCCTTCCAAACTTTTTATCTCTGGAGAGATATCTAATTTTTATTATATGCTAAAAGAAACTTTGAATGCATTGTATTGAAATGAGTGATTTGATGACCATCAATGACCATTTATAACCAATAATGGGGTTCTTCCAGGTAACATGGATATTAAAGTATATGTTTTACAATTCCAACGATATAAAACACAATACTCAAAAATTTAGTTTTTATTAATAAATTTATGTTTTAAAAACACGAAAATACGAATGATTTTTTAACGCCCGTTATTGGCTAATGACGTCATACCCGTCCACCGTGAAAGGCGTGAAATTCATTCCGTAGTAAGCGCCTATATTGCTGTGACGTCACACCGCATGCGCGCCAAATGGAGGATTTTGCGAGCGATTTGAAAAATCGCTATTTCAAACCGCGCTAGAAAATTCATATGACATCGTAAATTTTTTTTTAAAAATTCCCTTGATATTGTAATTTTTCAATCAATTTTTTGAAGTAAAAAATAAAAAATCGGAATGAACCCCATTATATATCCCGTATTGTAATGTTATTCAATTTTGAATAATACACAATTTACGTTTTGAATTTCAATTTATTTATCAAATTGGTAAGTACACACGTACTTATGTAAATGAGTAGTAAATGTAAATGGATCTGGCTCGTAGCAATGTCGATAAATTCTCAAGTATTGTAATTAGACCCAGAAATGCTAGAAACTTTTAAAATTTTCACTACGTAACTCTGACTGTTCTAAATGTTACACTATGTAACTCTGACTGTTCTAAATGTTTTCATTTTGTGACTGACTATTTTTAATGTTTCACTATGTATCTCTGATATTTTACAAGAATCACATTGAAACGTCTCGATGGATTGTTTGAAACTTTTATAAACGGCGTTCGCCTGTCGCGGACTAGAAGCTAGGGTCATGTCAAGACTGGTCGCGGAGTAAAGTGCCTACTTAAATATACATACATTTTGTAGGTAAATGTTCATGACAATGAAATTTAACTATTTAAGCATGCTTACTCATGATAATATACTAAATTATTGACAGTAAAAACCTTTTTACTATCCTAATAAATAATATAATGAGCTCGAAGTGTATTGCTTCTTGTGTTTTCATTGTAATTAAAAATAACACTAATTAAACAAAATTCTGAGTGTGTCCAAATACTTTTACTACGAAAGTAAAAAACTGGATTTCACTTATTACGGGCTTACATTAAATTACAATTATAAACACTAATTATTGTTTAAATTACTAGTAATTTTATTATGTGCCTCCACATTTATATGGAATTGATTGTGTTGTGCCACAAGTGGACAAATGAAAAACATTATGTTTTTAACAACATTTTGAATGTATACAAATACTTGTAGACAAATTACTGGATTATACCCATGCTGGGGCTGATATCAGTTATTGATTGTATTGATATCCCAACAGAGACAGAGAAATCTCTGGAAAAGAATGTGGATTATCTAGGCCATTAAAAATAGCACCAACAAAACATTATCTTTTGTTTATGAGGATAATTCTGTTTTCATTTATCATTAAAGTTAAATTGACTAGTTAATTTGTTTGAAAGTTCGGTAAAGCTTTTTCGGGTCTTTTGTGTGCTTTATCTACTTAGAAAGTTTGACTTTTTCGAAGTTTTCTATTTTGTTTTTCTTCAATATTTAGATTCCGCGAGATTCAACACCTTTTCAATAACGCAAACAAATATTGTCCCGCCTGGTGGCAATGGGGTAGT
>JAGVSP010004163.1:0-16802 GCA_022494985.1 Micrasema minimum
AATGTACATGAAAAAAAATATATTAATCTATGTAAATTATGTAGTTCTAAATAAATATTAAAATTTAAAAAAAATTAAAAAAATTAACTACACGGATAATATAAAAAATATCTAATTCATAATAAAACTGTAATATTTTATGGTTAAAATTGCTTTTTTATTTTAGCCCTGATACTATGCTAAGTAAAAATAAAACAAGAGAAGTGAATCTCTTAGCCTTGGAATAGATGAGTTTTCCTAACCTGTTTTTCAGGCTAATTATTCCATGAGGGAAATTGAAAGCAAAGCTTTAAAGAAAGGTTTATACATCGTATCATTCAATGAGGATAAAAAATCTACAAATTATATTTAAATTTATTTTAATTAATAGGCCAACTTAATTACATACATCATCATCATCATCATACCACATCCGTTCCCTATGTGGTGCATATGGATTCCACAAAGTGCCTCCAAGCCAAGCGATCGGCCGCCAGATTAATATTCTAAGCAGGTATTCTAAGCAGTAACCTTAGTAAATAAATGATTGAGTGTACACTCGAAGGATTATTGAGTGTACACCCGAAGGATTAATCTATAGATATTAAATGTCACAGACTTTAATTTTTCTGTTTCAAAAGACATCTACAGCTCTGTGTTTCTTTTTACAGCTCGGAAAAATTAACAAAAGCAAAAAAACAAAGTATTTCGTTCTAGAACAAGTTACTTGCTTTTTGGGTTAGTAGGTATTCCATTTGCAGATTGATTTTGGCCAACATTTATGTAACGTAGAAACGTTGTTTGGTTTGAAATTTTCACACCAAAAATGTACCTACAACCATGATGGTCACAGATATTATACCTGACAGAATCTACACCCACTTGAGACTCGCATGACCAACTAATATAGAAACGTAGGTTTTCATCAAAATATTTTTGCCCAAAATATTTTACCCATACAGTATTATTTTGTCCATACTCAAAATAAATTATACGTTTCTCACGGAAATACGATCTGTATTGAATAATAAATCATTATCATTCCATACCCGCTCCCTATGTGGAGCATGTGGATTCCAAAAACTGCCTCCAAGTGATCAGCCGCTAGCACTCGAGTACCCTCCCAAGTCAGGTCCACGTCCAGCAGCTCCGACGCAAACTGTCAATGATTGTCAACAGTGGACGTCCAAAATGCCGAAAACCTGATACCTTGTAAAATAGGCAATCATGGTTCTAGCTCTTAGGGGGAATACGTAGTATAGGTATATAGCCATTCGCCTTCGCCGGGTGACATTTGACACCAAGGGTTGCTGCGTCCGCTGCCTTACCTCTATGTTCCTTTTAAAGTAAAACGATCGCACTCCTAGTATTCATCTAAGACACCTATTTTCAAAACTCGGATAAATCTCAAATAAAAATAATCTCAAATAAATCGTAGCAGCATGTGAAAACTTGGCCTAAGAGTGTTACAGATCGCAACAGGTGCTGAGTACCGGACTTATTAATACCCGGAAAGCGCCGACGCCGGCCGCTTATCCTAATGAGAAAAGTGCGATATCCGATGCCATGGTCTGCGAAACCGATTAGGGATAGAGATTACTTTGGCGAGGGCTGAAGTTGTTGGGTTTATTTTTAAAAGGAGTGGGGAGATAAATCGATAGGCCTCTCTCAGGGGCCTTATGCCTGTAATGTTATGCCATTTTGGCGCCGAATTAATGTCTAAGAACTCGTTTATATGGATGGCGAACGTATTGAAAAAGTTTTTTTAAAAAAATTATGAAAAGGAAATATGATAATTTCTTTCGATAAATAGTAATCAATATAATTTATGATTATTTTGTGAAATGCGTATTTTTAGTTTTTATGTTCCTTGACAATCGAATATTTGTATTATTGTCCCACAATGAGTTTTATTTATAGTGAGTTTCTTTCGATAAACAGTAATCAATATAATTTATGATTATTTTGTGAAATGCGTATTTTTAGTTTTTATGTTCTTTGACAATCGAATATTTGTATTATTGTCACAATGAGTTTTATTTATAGTGAGTTTCGTACATTTCTCGAAGAAATCGAAATTCGTTCTTCGATTTGTTCTTATTTTTAAAGGAAATTATGTTCTAAGGTACATAAATAAAAAAATATGCATGTTATTTTTTCACACATTTATGATGAAATAGCATTACAAGATTGTTTTATTTTGGTCGTTTTCCTTCTAGTATAATGGTGCGAATTGAATAAAATATGGCTATTACCGATACCGAACGGCTTAAATATGTGCTTATGTAAGCTGATTTTTAGTATTCAGTTCCAAATGTCTCGAATATAAAGACCCTGAAAGTAAAATACGAGAGTACATATATAATACAGGCGATTGACAGGCGAGCGCACGCGAAATGTTTCGACATCCAACTCTGAGATTTCTACTCGTTTTATTGAGAAACTCGAAGAATATACGAGAAAGACATCGAAAGAACACAAATAAAAGAACAAACAAATAGAAATATTGTTTTCAATGATTGAACACATCAATATATTGCGGAATAAGTTTCATTGGATGATGTATTTAACGTAGTAGACCTTTCGATAGTCTGTTACAAATAAGCTCAAATTACTGTAAGTAAATTAAACACAGTTATTAAAATTTGACATCTCAACAGAGACGAGAAGTTTGGAAGGGAATTTGGATATCAATATGACCTGTCATTGTCTGGGTTAAGTGGCCACTTGTGTATCGAAATGGTCGAATGCTTTAAATACCTGAGAGCGTACATGACAAAAAACAGCAGAGTTCAGAAAGAACTGGGAGTGCGGCTTGGAGTAGCGGGCGCCGCATTCAACAGTATGAAAGCTGTCTGGAGATCGGATTTTTCCTCGGTTAAAACAAAATTCCGCCTTTATAACTCCTGCATCACACCTGTTCTTCTCTATGGCTGGGAATCGTGGCACTTTACTAGGGCCCAAGATAGCAGACTTCTGAGTGTGACTTCTGAGATTAGAATAATTTTAGGTTTGCGGTGGCTTGACTTTGTAAAGAACACAAAGGTGAGGCAACGGATACAGCAACTCTTGGTATCTACTGTCATCCGGCGAAAGCGTTTCGGCTGGCTAGGCCATATACTACGTATGCCTCCCGAGAGCCTTAACCATGCTTGCCTATTTTAAAAGGCATCAGGTCGTCCACTGTTGACAATTCGTCGGCAGTTTGCGTCAGAGCTGCGGGACGTGGAGTTGACTTGGGAGGATGCACGGGAGCTGGCGGCCGATTCCACATACCATATCCATTTCACATAAGGAGCGGATTTGGTATGTTGATGATAATGTGTATCACAACATTCCTCATTTCACCTAGTATTTGATATCCATATCAGAACTGTATATGTACAGTGGTTTGTCGTTTGTTATAGAAAACTTAACGAAAGTGATCAAGATACACTGTTCTTGGCGTACCAATGCGGTGCCCTATGCACTATTGGATGCGGATAAGGGAAAGTAGTAGTAGGTAACATGGAAGTTGTTTTATGAAATGTGAGAAATAGACCTGTGAATATAAATTTGTCCAATTATAATTCATTATAACATCACATTGTATAATTTTACTCATTAATAAGAAAATTAGAAAAGACAAGGATGACATTAACTGACTATTGATATAATATAAAAGGATGTTCATTCAATTATCTTGACAAGGTAACATGGTAACATTTACTATTTATATAGGACTTCTTAATAAGAACACCTGACATAGTAATTGGATGTGAAATAAGGAAATGGAATGAAAGAGATACGTATGTTACAGATAATGTTTGGAAAGGCAAAGATTTATGGGTAGTAAATCAAAACAAAAGCGTTTATAATCTTTTTATTTCTTATTATACTTCTTTATAGTAATACCTACTTCTATTTCTTATAAACCGAAATAATTCTTTAGAATGTTATAAAATCAACTTATAAAATACAATATTTATAAAAAGCTAGATAATTTATATTCAGTCCACATAAAATAAAAAAGTCATAATATTAAGCGAATGAGTGAGGAAAGAACGGCTAAAAGAAGTTTAAATACAAGTGCGCCTGGATGTAGAAGCCGAGAAAGACATGGCATGATATGGTACAACAAGTACTTGGAAGTGGACATGTAAAAAAGTCTGAATAATCGGCGTATGTGCATGAGAAGTATGAATTTAGAGGAAGCAAAGGAAGTATGTCAGGACAGAGTGTTATGGCGTTCTATCCTCTCTGCTTTACCCTGCGGGGAAATGGCGTGATGGTTAGTTAGGTTAGTTAGTTTACATAAATGTAAGTACAGTATTAACAGATTTCGTAAATTTCATAGAAACTTGAATTATGTTTTACCTACATACTCGTATACACCGTGTAACAATACGTGAAATCATGTACATCATCTACAAGCGGGAAATCTACATCATATTTGTGGTCGATTTTGTAGATTTTGTAGATTTTTTAATTTTATTTGAGCCATAGTTTTCGAAAAAATTATTAAGAAGTAATTTTTTTTTCGATAATTCTTAGAAAATAGTTATCTAATATAATTTATTAAGTCAAATTAATACTATTCATAAATAAAACAAAATAAAAACTCAAATTTTAAATTCATGCAATTTTGCTTAATCTGCGGCAGGCATACGGAAGCTACATGAGAATTTATTTTTAATATATTTTTTTTACAAACCATTTAACAAAAACTTAAAGAATAATTACTACCATATTAGTACAATATTAACACTTAAAGCTACTCACGAATAAAAAAGACAAGCTCTTGTGCTTGGTGAGGGATATGACCCTAAAATATACATAATATATGGAAAAAAAATTTTTATCTCTATTTACAAAAGTCATATTACACATTAGACTCCAAATATTATGTAGATTCACCAGTTTTCGGGTTGTACTACGAGTTTTGTTACACCATGTATTATAGTGAGGTCTGTGATTCTTCATTGACGTTTATTTAAAAAAGTATTTTACGGTTTGGAAATTTAAAGATAAGTGCCCAGGTACCTAATGTGATGTCGATTCCGACACCTTACGAATTTTAAGTATTCGCGCCAACTGCAATCCCATGAACAAAACCATTCAGGAGTATCTAATCTCGAAGCTTCTAGGCAACCACTGAGAGAACACGTCTCTGAAATAAAATTTACTTAAATAATAGATCGAGTGGTTGCAATAATGTAAATCAGACCGCAGGCAGTTCGGAGCACATACTTCCTCCACAAGTACAGCAAAGCGTAGCTTATCTTAGATTGATTTACAAATTTCATTTTTTGTATTTTTTTTTCTATAACAGAAGTTTCCTACTTTTTGTTGTATTCTAATCTTTTTCCTTTAAATTTTCTCCTACCTTACGTAATTTCCTCTATTTCATTATTGCTTCAAGTTATAATCTTTTTGATGTGGACGGCCGTCCTTAGCACGTGCGCTATTCACAATCACAGCTGTCTTGTCTGTTCCAACGAATTAATAGTCTTGATTGAAATCTTATTTTATCAAAGATTCCTCATGCGTCGTGCGTTCTACATACACAGGGTAAGTGACAGAGAACTGATAACTGAGGGACAAGATTTGACCGTGGAATATTGCTTTGTTACACGCATTCGCAGTAAGATGCTAATTTCGCACCTCTGCGTCTAGATGTTATTTTTTTTATTATTGATTATTACCTTTTGATAAAGTGTTTTATAAAAATAGTTGTTGATATGACTTAAAGGTAGTTTTACAGAAAAATTAGACAATAAACATTTTTAATGTAGCTGTTTTAGCCAATTTGATGAAAAGACACCGGAAAGAATTTGTACCGTGTCGCAGTAAGTGCGTATGATATGAAATGTTTTGGTTGCGGAAAGATACCGGAAAGAATTTGTACCGTGTCGCAGTAAGTGCGTATGATATGAAATGTTTTGGTTGCGGAAAGATACCGGAAAGAATTTGTACCGTGTCGCAGTAAGTGCGTATGATATGAAATGTTTTTGGTTGCGGAAAGATACCGGAAAGAATTTGTACCGTGTCGCAGTAAGTGCGTATGATATGAAATGTTTTGGTTGCGGAAAGATACCGGAAAGAATTTGTACCGTGTCGCAGTAAGTGCGTATGATATGAAATGTTTTGGTTGCGGAAAGATACCGGAAAGAATTTGTACCGTGTCGCAGTAAGTGCGTATGATATGAAATGTTTTGGTTGCGGAAAGATACCGGAAAGAATTTGTACCGTGTCGCAGTAAGTGCGTATGATATGAAATGTTTTGGTTGCGGAAAGATACCGGAAAGAATTTGTACCGTGTCGCAGTAAGTGCGTATGATATGAAATGTTTTGGTTGCGGAAAGATACCGGAAAGAATTTGTACCGTGTCGCAGTAAGTGCGTATGATATGAAATGTTTTGGTTGCGGAAAGATACGAAATAAATGAACCCTTGTATGCACACGAAATGCTTTTTCACTATGACAAGAAGCATCCTGAAAGCATTGAAACCATAAAAATTAATGCACTTTTGAATTGGTTGAATAAGGTGACTAATCGCAGAACCCTTATTCAAGGTTGATTTATTTGCACACTTTCAGGAGATTTCAGTATAGTTTTCGGTTTATTAATTTATTATTATTATATTCCTTATAGCTCTTTATATAAATAATATCAACAATACCCAGTGGAGAGTATGAATAATGCCTTGCCGAATGGACGGGTTAATATATTGTTTGGTGTTATCTTAACGTTTTATAACATCTGTAATTTTGTTTTTTTTATTTTTTAAAAATTTAATAGAAATCTATGCAATCTTATGATATTTGCACGAATTTCAATTTGTAAATACTATTTTCAGTAAAGCCTATGCAGCTTGTGCTTAAAAACAGCAATCGAGTCGTGTCGAAGTGGGGATTCGAACCGACGATCTCTGGACTCAGAGACCGCGACGCTACCACTAGGCTACCACCCTTTATAAAAATGTATTTTATTTTTAATTTGTTTCAATTGTTATATTTTATTGAAAAACTCTAAAAATAAACTTATTTGGCCGTCAAAGGCCGTAAATGGCCCCTTACCTCCGCTTAAACAATTTTAATGTCAATTAAGGTAATTTTTTACGTATTTTTCATCTATTTTAGATTTAAACAATTTATTTTATTATATTATATTTTGCATTGTTTTATGTAATTTTGTGTCATAGAAAAATTATGCAAGTCAAATTTATGTTACATCTCCTGCCTTAAAGCGGGTCTAGGCCTAGTTAGGAAGTAAACTGTTTTTTTTGTATGTATTTGTATTCATTGAATGAATCAAATTATTTTTAAAAGATGTCACTATTGTCAGACTATCAGATTTTGTTCAATATCAATAAATATTCATAAGATGACTTATAGCATGTTGTCATATCAATGTTTACAAATATGTAGATCCAACCGTTTACTTCTGAAACCAAACCAATATTTGCTCGGTCGATTTGTTTGACTAAACTTAGACCACCGCGCACTGACCGAATAAAGGTTGATTGGTAGTGTATTTTCTTTATCCATTGATGCATTTTTAAACCTTTTTAAGCTGACATGCTGATCATAAAAATACTATCTATTTTTTATGTCTGTTCAGAGATAAATACTGTTTTTTACGATATTTCCAGAGATATTATTATTACTGTTTTCAGCACGAGAATGTGGATAGGTATTCAAGTGTGTACAGGGCTTCTTTTATTAGCTGAGTTAAATGCATAAGGGGAAATGTATTTGCATCCCATTTAATATCGGATATCTACATAAATGCATTGTTGGGAATTGAATATAATATGCTACCTGTTTCAATGATCAGTGTGTGACTTAATAACCTAAATAATGGCAAATTTAATGGTTGGGGAGGCGGGACCGGTGCCAGTCGTAGGCATCATAAACTTTTTTGCACTGGACTACCTAACTTTAAAGTAAAATGATTTAAAGCTAAAGAGGTGTTTCTATTCCCAACCCTCTCTTCTTTTAATTTTTCCTATCCCTGTCATCTCTCTTTTCTTATCATCCTCATCCTCATCCTTCTCTCTTATCTCTTGTTTTATGATATCATTTATTTTCTTACCGTGCCCATGTACATACATATGTGAAAAACTACAATGGGTTCTCATGCTATTTATTGTATTCTACTGTTAATGTATAATATTTAATCTGTTGTTTTTCCTGGAAATAAAAAAAACCTTAAACGCTCCGTCACGGCTTAATTCCTAATTTAAAGCATAGTTTCGTTGAAAATAGCACACAAAAATTTGAAAACTTGTGTTTAAATATCGTAATATTGCATAAACATATATTTAAATAACAATCAAAATTCGGAAAATCGACACGGCAAAAAAATTGAGTCCAGTACTCCGGAATCGACTCAAAATGTGAAGTAGAATCACTGGTTTCCCGATTGTACATTGAGTTTCGTTACATGATATATACTGCATAGCATTCATTAATGGTTCACAAACAACTAACAGTGCATACAATGGAAACAATTACATGTTTTGACCGTTTACCGTATCCAAACATATCATCATTATTTAAATTCCGAATATTTCCTCTTGCACGCTTTTCCAAATATAAGTTAAAATTAAATGCCATAAAATAAAAAACACAATAATGAAAATGAAAGTTAAATGAAAATGGAAGCACGTGGTTTCAAAACAAAGTATATATTTTTTAAAAACCGTAAAACCATCGCCTTATTTTTTTATTTATTTAGGCATGATTAAAATTACAAATTTTAGAATACTTCCAATATACCACAATGTATGTCGTTAGTTCATCGGGGAGCTGTAAATACAATAATATGCCAATTTTAAAAATAACCACCTGCTACAAATTGATAAAAATTAAGTACCAGAGATTAAAAAGTAAAAAAAGTGAAAAATTACAGATTGAAAATACATGAAAAATTATTAAAAAATAATTATAATGAAAGAAGTCTTTAAAAAGGAGTAAAAAAAAATAAAAAACAAATTAAATTTTATATTTATATTTATATTTTTGCTAGGCTAATGTTCCAAATCATAAAATTTATCAACATGATTTTTTTAATGATAAAACTTTTTGCAGATACGTGCAAATACGTGATTAAATATACGTTATTCCAAAAGGAAAACTAATAATAATTATAATCTATACAGCAGGAAGGCTACTTACGAGACAAAGAGAATCTAATTTGAGTAAATGCCATTGTGTTCACGGAATGAAGGGGTTTTGTGAATTAGTATACATAGAATCCTATTACGCTTGGTGATAGTGGAAATATAAAAATATGCTTTGTCTTCAAAGTTCTAGAGTTTTCACCGCCTTCGGAATACAGATTACATTTTTCTGAGTTATTATGCCGTGTTTGTGGGTTTAGGAGCACATTGCAGTGTCCTTAGCCCTAAGGTGAACATGCAATGTACATGAAACGTCGGCAACACAAAGCCCACAAACACGGCATAGTAACCCAGAAAAACATCATCTGCATGCTTTGTCTCACACGCTGCCTTAGTTCTTGTATGTTCACTGAACCATTTCATAAATTTTGTTTTTACAGGTGGATTCTAAATGATTCGCGAATTCGGTAATTTTGAATCGTATACATTATAAAATATAACGAAATTACCTAAGTCGTGAATCATTAAGGATCTATATGTAAAAACAAAAATAAAGCGTCTCCTGCAATATTTACGAAATGGTTCATTGAACATTCCAGAACTAGGGCAGCGCACAGTAAATTCCTTAATTTTTTTGTTATACAATATACTAATTGAAAGGAGTTTTGAGATAAACGTATATTTAGTAATTTTATTATTTATTCTGTTAATAATTCTGATTTTGGTAAATCAATTTTAGTTTTATGTGATAAGGAATTTGAAAGTTTTTCCTTTTTTTTTTTGAAAACACGCTATTTAACTAAGCTAAAGCTTTTAACATAATTTTTGTGCTCCATCGAAAAAAGCTAAGTTAAAGTTAAGGGTAAATTCAAATAAAAGTTCCGTTTGCAACCAATTTGACATAAAAGGAACGATTATTTGAATTTAACCTTAACTTTGATTTAACTTTTTTCGATGCAACTGGGCCAGACGATTTTTTAAACTTTAGAGTCTTCGTTACGAGTCTCCGTTAAATGTATATGAATAACAAATGGGTAGAAAGCGTAGCAAAATTAAATGAAATCGCCATGCGTTGGGCAGGCATTGAATAATATTTTTATGAACAACATTTTGAGTGTGTCCAAATACTTTTAGACGAAAACTGGGGTTGTTGTGTTGTAATACATCAAGTGGCCACTTAACCCAGCCAATGACAGGTCATAAGCCCTGTAAACGCCTAGATATCTATATTCCCTTCCAAACTTCTCGTATCTGTTGAGATGTCAAATTGTAATATTTCTATGCATTGCTTGATTTTTAAATGCAATTGAGCCATAATGAAAACTTTTGATCACTGAAACGAACTAAAAAATCTTTATGATAAAGCAGATTTTCAGAGTGTACTAAATTTTTTTTATGAATACCTATTGCCCTAGGGAAAACGAAAATCTTTTTGTTTTATGATGTAAGAAATTAGATAAAAGAGATGTTGGCTTTTCTAAAGATAAAATAAAAAAAAACTCGGTTAATATTTTACTTGTCTCGTTTTATTATTGTAACATCTTATAATATTAATTTCGTCCTGGCAAGAGCCAGGACGAAATTAATATGAAACACGGTTTACCTAAATAAAGAATACCAGTAAATAGCACATTTTCTTTCATCGTGAAATGAAAATAGCACCAAATTAGCCGTTATTTGATTTTCGTTTCGTTGTTTTTTTATCTGAACAAAGAAACAAAATAGCTTAGAAATATGAAGTAATGGATTAAAATAACACAGTTTGCTTGAGGCGGTGTCTCCTTTTAAAATCCTTAAGGAAAATAAATTAAATGAGCTGATTCTTAATTTGATTAAACTTCATCATTTTGATTTCGAAGCTTGTTGTTGAAAGTTTTTCGGAGTAATTTACCTGCAAAATGACTGCTTTTCGGCTAAAGAATCTTTACGAAAAGAAAATAATCTACAATAAGCCCCCCCTTGTACACGTATGCATGAAGATTATTTTAATATACATAAATATGTTTCCCTACAGAGATGGAGTAGATTTTTTTCAAAATCAGGAATATGGATATTCGAGCATTCACAGGGCTTATGACCTGTCATTGACTGGGTTAAGTGGCCACTTTACGTACTACAACATTCCGCATTACCGAAATTTTCTATGCTGGTGTCATCTGTTGAGAATATTGTTAAGTATTTCTTTGCCTTACCTACACTAATAAAGATGATTGCCAAAAAAATGCTTAACAATCTTCTCAACAGATGACACCTGTCCCTGTTGGTATGTCAATAATATCTGATATTAGCCCAGCATGGGTATAATCCAATAATTTGTAAGTATTTGTATACATTCAAAATGTTGTAAAATATATTTATGTTGGTGATAAATAACTTACAATAGTAAAAAGTGGAAAAATGTGTGTAAGTGAAATTAAGAATGTGAATTGACATAAAAGAGAAGTTAAGTCATAAAAGTATGGTTAAATAGTACTAGACTTGTATTCTGGAGCTGGAAAGCATTTTTTCATTTGAACTAGAAGTCACAATAATATAGAATTCAGATCATTTTCGTTGAGGATCCTTACTATTTACCATAGGGCTGTTTTCGTCCTTTTTAATGAATATTTTTCCATTTTTATGCCACGCGTATTTATATTGGTCCGCCTCGTAGCATAGTGGTAGTGCATTTGGCTACCGTGCATGAGGTCGCGGGTTCGATTTCCGTAGGGAGGTAGTTAAGCCTGGGTGTTGACTGTTCCGATATATATATATATATATAGGGGCATCGTCTTCGTAACCAACGTCTTTTGTGTTAAGTTTATGATCACGGTGCGGTGTAGAGCGTTATATTGCTTTGAACAACGTAGTTGTTTAACCTTTATCTCAGGCGAGGCCAGCTTGATATGTATAGGAGGAATCCATTTATTGTTCTTGATATTCCTTTTTAAAATTTTGATCGTTTCGATATCTTGAAAAGAAATGTCCATACCGATTTTATTGCCAACTGGCGAAATCAAGTTTTTAAAATTTTCGCTATTGTGATCAGGTGCGCCGCGGATTTTAATGTTTGATTATAGATTATTTTGAATTATGATTAAATAAAACGATGTTATGTGTTACTATTGGTTTATTCTATAGAATAGAATTTACCTACACTTCCTGAATTCTAATTATAACTTAATTGATAATCAAACATTTCATATATCATCTCCACTTCTGTGTTCCCTTTAAAACGCAATACTCAAATTATTTCCCTAGACCCCTACCCCTCTAAAGACCCCCCTACCCTTACCTCCCCTCAAGACCACAGTACATCAACTGCCACCACTTAGCAAGCAATTAATTATCAAACTTTTTTTATATGCCTTCTTAGTATTTTACCATCACCACTGTTCCAAGATGTTTTTTTCTATTTTTTCTATTACTTCCATGTATAAATATTTATGTTACCCTTGTATCTAGATTCTTAAGTATTGCAATTTCTTTTTTTGTATTTTTCTGTATAAGATCTGTATTCTAATTTAGTGTCTTTTCACCAGTCGATGAGAGAACTTTACTTCCGAAACCAGGTAGTGTAGGTAAATTCTTTTTCTATAGAATAAACCAATAGTAACACATTACATCGTTTTATTTAATCATCATTCATTATGAAGTGTTACAAAGTGAATGAATCAATCAACAAAAGTATATTATTTTGTTAAATTTCGTCAAATTTTCCCTCCATTTTAAACAGTTTGATCTCTGTCTCCAGCTTAACTTTGTTTTTCAACATAGTCTTTTGAGTGTTTTCCACTGTGGAGAGTCTCTTTTTGATTTCTTCATATTGCTCCTGAAGGAATGAGATTGCTGTTGTCAAGTTTTGTAGTATACTATTTTGTTCCTGAAGTAGCTCCTCAATCTTGTCACTGATCGAAGTCTCTATATCCGAAAACTTACTTTCGATTATTTGAAGTATATCTTCATACTCTTACTGTCTCGTATTCTTGCTTGCAGGCTTCATTCTTTGCACTATTTGTTATTTAAGTAATGTGTTAGAAAAAGTGAATTTCAACCAAATAAATGTTCAAAATTTAAAATAATTTATAATTTTTCATGACAATGGCTATTGTTAAGTGTATTATTGCAGTTGCACATGTTTACTAATACTTTCCATTATCCGCACCTAATGGTATTTAATGGGTTAATCAAATTTAGTGTATCTTGATAATTTATTACATGAAGGCAAGATCATCAGTCCTACGCTTCAGTGTTAGTCCAGGGTATCACATATCAAATATATATGTAAAAACCACACTGAAATAAATATTTCATATTAACTATTAATATTTCATCTTAAAATATTTCATAAATAGATGTTTGACTGTCATTAAAGGTCAAACACCCTGACTTAAATGATAAACCTTAGGAAATTATTGATGTTGTGTTTATCGAAGTGCCAATAATTATTCTGTCTACTGATACGAGTAACTTAATGTTTCACTGAGTCCGTTGAAAATACACGTTTGACGACGCGACGTACATCGTACGAGTACATACACGTTTTCAAATAATTAACGCCGTTAGTATGTTTTTAGCTACCTATTCAGTTGGCTTCAGTAATAAAATATCATCATCATCATCATATGTATCGACTCCCTATGTGGAGCATATGGAATCCACAAACTGCCTCCAGGCCAAGAGATCGGCCGTCAGCTCCCGTGCAAACTGCCGACGAATTGTCAACAGTGGACGACCAGCACGCCGAAAACCTGTTAAGGCTCTCGGGAGGCATTATAAAATATAACTAGTTTAAAAGTAGATAAGCATTATCGACAAAATTAAGAAAGGTCTTTTACGTTGGTTCGGTCATGTGCAGAGCGAATGGATGATGAAAGAACGGCTAAAAAAATATATGATGCGACTGTGCCTGGATGTAGAAGTCGAGGAAGGCCGAGAAAGACATGGGATGATCAAGTAAAACAAGTGCTTGAAAGTGGGCATGTAAGAAGTCGGAATAATCGACGTGCGTGCATGAGAAGATGTATGAATGTGAAGGAAGCAAGGTGGTGTGGCGTTCTATCCTCTCTGCCTACCCCTTCAGGGAAATGGCGTGATGGTTAGTTGGTTAATTAGTTAGTTTAAAAGTAGTTAGTAAACAATTTTCTTTTGTAAAGAACTATTGTTGATTGAACCTTTGAAAAAGTTGATAACTGATAATTACAAAAATATCATTGTTTCAGGTATTGGGTGTTTGAATATTTTTGTATTCTAAAATTTAAATAAATATAAAAATATAAAAAAATCAATCTGTGCAATCCGTTTGTAAATCGGATAATTATTAAGCGAGATACGATGATTTAAAGTTTGCGGTTAGTGCGATTGGTGACGAAAAATGAATAACTAAGTGAAAATTAGCGCATTCCTGGGCCGTCAAATACACACTACTTCAACCGAAATGTACGAGTGTACGATTTTCCTTCGATAGCCCTGGGACTGTATGCAGGGTGCTCGCTTCCTCGTATCACGTTTTGAAGAAATGGGGAGACAATAAACGCGATGTTCCTATAGTACAAATGTCAATCTAGGAAAATGACGCGAAAGGGACTTACGGTTTTCTCCTTGGCACGACACTCCAAATTGCTCTTGTATAGTTCTGTGGGTTTTCACTTGGTTTTTGATGATTTTAATAACGTTACGATAATGGCACGGCCCGCGTTATCGTTCGATTTTATGTTGTATATTGTTGTTGTTGTTTGTTCAAGCGTAATGACTCGACTGCTGAATGTCTTCTCAGAGAAGTTTCGTTGCCGGCCGCTAGGAGGGGATACACAGGGGACAAGAAGGACAATATTGACATTTGATGGAATATTTATAAGTCAGTCCTGAACAACGAGTATTATTTAAATAAATTGGTAGGTGTACCCCGTGTAAGTTCTGCTAGCTTTTGAGGTAGGTAGTTCAGACATATTACTGCCCAGTTCTGTTAAAATGTGATAAGATTATATTATGAAATAGTAGAGATTTCAATTGGTTAGAAAATAAATTAATCGCTTGTTTCCCAAGAATACATCTTTATTTAACAGCCCGCAATAATAAGCATTTATGATTTATGAAATGTTTTCTTTGAAACTGACAAAAGAAATCCATTTGCATGTTACTTAGGCTTAATATAAGGTAAATTTATGTGGGATGTTATATTTCAACACAGAAAATGGAATAATTTAGAAAATCTATGAATGTCTCTCGCTCTCCACGTCGTGGGATAAATCCATCCTTCAAAAGGTTTTATATTTGTATAAAAACATTTACAGGTTTGTAAAGGTAATGTATAAGATAATACTTTTTGAAGTATTTTATTGCGGCAATACATTCCAACTTAATTTTTTCGGCGTAGTATGCTATCCATTTATCTTTTTGGGACGTCAAATAAATGTATTTGTGTATTTTTATTTGCCAAGAGTTGAAAACGTTGTCTTACAAAAATTTATATTATCAGTTGACGAATGTTATTCTCAATAAAACGCCTTCAATTGGTCCAGTTAATGTATTATTATTAACTTGTAGAAATCATCATTATTGATCATAAAGTGATTCATGTCCGCCTCGTAGCATAGTGGTAGCGCATTTAGCTACCGTGCTTTAGGTCGCGTGTTCTATTCCCGTGGGGGGTCAACATGAAATATTTATTTACAGAAGATTTTCATATTGATATTTCATGTGTGATACCATGGACAGGTACTGAAGCGTAAGACTGGTCCTCTTACCTTCATGTAATAAAAATGATCAAGATACACTGCGGTGTACCAATGCAGTGCCCTATGCACCATTGGGTGCGGATAAGGGGAAGTACTAGAAGTAGATTCATATTATAAATTGCTTTGAATTTAGATAACGTTTTACGTATTTAAATAATGAAACATATTAAATATGTATATTAAGATAATATCTTCATTTTCCAAATAACGAACTCGGAATGAACAAAGAATTATTGTCCAGCTTGTCTCATCTTGAGAAAGCATTGACAATATTGTTGATTGAGTTATAAATTCAATATTTACAAACCATGAAGCGCCTTTTTGCTAATTGTAAAAATTTAAATAAGGTAAGCACCCGTCCTTACTTATGGCGCGGAAACAATGACTCCGACCAAGCACTCCTCCCATATGTTGCAAGTTGCACAGAGGAGCATGGAGAGAATTATGCTTGGAATAACATTAAGACACCGAAAAAGGAACGATTGGATCCGACGCCAGACAAAAGTCTGCGACGTGGTGGAGCGAATTGCTTGGTTGAAGTGGAAATGGGCCGGTCACATAGCCAGAATGACGGACGACAGATGGACGAAACGCGTTCTGGTGTGGAGACCGAGAAACCAGAGGCCTCAAGGACGTCCACAGATGAGATGGGTGGACGACATCAGGATGTCTGCTGGAAGACAATGGATGGGGGCGGCGCAGGATCGGAAGGAGTCGAGATGGCAGGGGGAGGCCTATGTCCAGCAGTGGACCTCAACGGGCTGAAGCATCTAGGTCCATTCTAATAAAAGTTTACATACAGGGGTGTGGTATTGTTAAAAACATGAAATTGTTTTAAAACTAGTCGGGAAAACAATAAATAAATACCTGCAGATTATTTAAAATCCAGTTTTTTATTCAATTGAAATTCATATCTCCAAAGATTTTGCAAAACTTTCAATAAAGGGGTTTGGAGAAGATGGGGGAGTCCCCTTTTACCAGTGGAAGGTTAGTGGAAACG